>SCDZ01000568.1:0-67425 GCA_004143845.1 Drosophila lacertosa | reverse complement strand
CACGTATATATATATATATATATATATATATATATATATCTTCATTTCTTATTCGAAATTTTTTTCGCACTTTTATCTCTCTTGTATTAAGCAAAGCAAATAAAGACTTTTCTATCTTGTTTAGCTTAATCTTGATTTGTTGATCAGCGGCTTATCTCGTCAGCATTGTTCCAATTAGTCGACCTTCCTAATGGCCAACTTTAGAGGCCATAATATTAGTGTATACAACATTGTTATTGTTACTGTTCCTGTTGTTATTTGTGGTTGTTGTTGCTTTAGCGAGCGCAGCTTTTCTCTGTTCGCAGTTGACAAGCACAAAGACAGAGAGAGAGAGAGAGAGAGAGACAGATAGAGAAAGAGTGTGTGTGTTGAAAGAGAGCGCAGTCAATGCGCAATGGGCTTGGCCAGTTTCCACCTTCGCCTCCACTGGCACCTCGCTCAGCTGCGCTCTGTTGTACACACACACACACACACACACAACACACACACCGCACACACAACACCTTTGACGTTGTCGCCGGTGACGTTAGTCGCATTTTGGTGGCCGACAACAAAAGCAACAGCAGCAACAGCAGCAGCAGCGATTAGCAAACTGATAAACACAACGAAAGACAAAACAAACCACAAATCAGAAAGTGAAGCATGTAAAACATGCAGGGGCAAACTC
Organism: Drosophila lacertosa; assembly: GCA_004143845.1. NCBI lineage: Eukaryota > Metazoa > Arthropoda > Insecta > Diptera > Drosophilidae > Drosophila > Drosophila lacertosa. The sequence continues at coordinate 66,758 of SCDZ01000568.1, read as the reverse complement.
TGTTAAAGGAACACAAAGTGTTGCACTACAAATCTATATCAATTGCAGTTGAACTCACAGTTGCGTCAAATCTAATCTTAACCGAGCAACAACAACATGGCCGCCAGCAATACCAACAACAACAACAGCAACAGCGCCGATTTGGATACCCAAGTGAATGTGGAGGATTTACCCATTACCTTCAAGGTTAGTGCCACACTCGCAAATCGCAAATCGCAAATCGTGAGCCGCAAACAGACCGCGTCATTTCGCACACATATTTATTTCACTCCCGCATTGCAAAATGCCCATTTAAAAAAATTGCTGCCAAAGTTTACGGGCAAGTTCAACAGCTTCAGCGCACATGGATCCGCCGTGTACACAGTAAAAATTTGGGATGCACAATTTAATTGGTTTGCAAAATTTAACACGTCTCGGCATTACATTCAATTTTATAATAAACTTTTTTTACCCTCTTATTTTGTATGCATTTCGAATAATAGAGGCTGAGTTTTTTTTTTGTTGCCTTTCTGAGTCTTTCTTTCTCTCTTTCACATTTTCTGTAAGTAGCTTAAATATAGTGTAGAGCCTCATTAGTTTACTATCAAATATCTTGTCTTATAATAAAGGAGAACTAGAGAGAGAGAGCTATTTTATGTTACTCACGATTCAAACTGCTGTATTTTATTCATTTAAATTAAAAGAGATCACGCATTTTCCCTTTCTAACTCTAAATTTTTTTAAAAAAAGCTCAAATATTATCTTATACTATTCGAATCCTGAATATGATTTCTATAATGCTTTATATGACATATTTCAGTTAGTACTATTTTTACTATTTTTTATTTGTAATGCTAAGTTAACTTAAATGTCGAACCAGTTGCGTTAGTTATTTTTAACAAAAGCGACCAATTTTTTACTGTGCAACAAAATGTGGCCAGACACGCACTCGACGCGTCTCGCTTGGCTGGCGAGCGGCAGAAACAGCGACTGCGGCAGAAGCTGCGACTGCGACCGCGGCAGAGAGTCTCGCGAGCATTTTGGCTGTGGACAGCTCGCCGCTGACATCCGGTGCGGGTCGAATGCAAATCGGGCTAACGGCAACCGGCCAGCGGCTAGCGGCCAGCGGCTGTCCGGAAGTGGCTGGCCCCAAAGAATTCGTTGTTGTAACGCAGTTTCATTTGCTCGCTTGCAGGTCAAATACATCGGATCGGAGGCGTCGCGTGGACTGTGGGGCATTAAGTACACGCGCCGGCCGGTGGACATTATGGTGGGCGTGGCCAAGAATCTGCCGCCCAACAAGGTGCTGCCCAACTGTGAGCTGAAGGTGTCCACCGCGGGCGTTCAGTTGGAGATCATCTCGCCCAAGGCGAGCATCAACAACTGGAGCTATCCGATTGACACCATATCGTACGGCGTACAGGATCTGGTCTACACGCGCGTCTTCGCCATGATTGTCGTCAAGGACGAGACGTCTGTGCATCCGTTCGAGGTGCACGCCTTTGTCTGCGACAGTCGCGCCATGGCGCGCAAGTTGACCTTTGCCCTGTCCGCCGCCTTCCAGGACTATTCTCGCGTTGTCAAGGAGGCCGCCGGCGAGGAGCAGGATGGCGACAGCGCCACGCCCAGCGACGCCATTACGCCCACAAGGCAAAAGTTCGCCATCGATTTGCGGACGCCCGAGGAAATCCAAGCCGGCGAACTGGAACAGGAAACAGAAGCATAGCACAGCTTCGGTCTGACACCAAGTGTGTATGTGTGTGTGACTGTATTTTAGTGTGCGTATGTGTGTGTGTGTGTGTATTTTTATTCCATTTTTTTTTTTTTTGGGGTGCGGGCGTTGTGTCAATTGTGATTGTCAAAGTTACTTATCGTCCAGCTGCTGCAAATGCAGACGCAGATGTTGTTATTGTAATTCTCTCACCTGGTAGTAGCCTCATACAGCTAATTACCCAAAGCCTAAGCATAAAAATCAACTGTAAACAACAAAAACATTTTTTACGTAAAATAAAATAAAAATAAATTAATTTGTATGATTAAAGGGAGAACAGCCTTTAAATATATTGCTGTGATGGAAATTGAGAACAATCCATCCAATCCAGAAAGTTTTGATTGCATTGCAACCTTTACCAACCAACCCTTACTGCTATTAACTTGACTTTAAAGTTTAGGTCGCTTTTCAGTTGGCCATCTCTACCGTCCAGAGGTTGAATGCCATTTCGGCAAACTCAAACACTCAAACCCATGCACGATGGAGCTCGCTAACCTTTGAGATAGGCCTTTAACAAAATAAAATAAGTCTACATACCTGTCTTTGATTTTTTCAATATTTTTATTTAAAGTTTTTTCACCTTATTTGGTTTTTGTCTTATTTGTGTTTGTTTATAACTCAAGGATAAAACAATGCTAAGCTTAAATTTCAACTTTCGTTCTCTCGAAAGAAATGGCCATAAAACTAGAAAATCCAAAAAAAAAATAGTTATTAAAGCTGCCTTGAGGCGTGTTAGTGAGTGGGGACAGCGTCGGGAGCCAGAGAATCGGTGACTTCAGGAGCTCCGTTTGAGTAGCTCATTGTGGGCGGGGTGTGGGGCCTAGGTGCAGGTTGCAGTTTCCTCTAGCTGGCATCGGCGCGGAAGAGAAAGCGACGCTTGCGTGCATCCATTCTCAACTGCGACGGCGACTGCGATGGAGACTGCGACTGCGACTTGGCAGCTGCCTCCAACTCCTGTTCGGGTGTCGCCTCCGCCTCCACTTTGCTGACGGTCACGGGCGCAGTTTGCGCCACGGACATTGCTGGATCTGCAGCTGCAACGCGCTTGTAAATGGGCAGAATGAGGTCCTCTTCCTCGGCGGCAGCAACTGGCGCTGGCTCTGCAGCGAGCTCTTCCACAGGCTCTGGCTTGGCTCCGTCAGTGCTCTGGATGAGTGTCATGGGCGCTGCAGCTCCTGGTGTGAGCACCAGTTCCATTGGCGTCATCTGTTCGTTCTTGGGATTCTGGTCCAGGCGCTCCTTCACCAACTCCACAATATCATCGATGCTGATGGACGGCATGTAGGCAGCTGTGGCCAGACTCTCCTGGGCGTCGTCCTGCACAGGCTCAGCCGCAGCAGCAGCCTGTGTTTCCTGAGTCTCCTTAGCGACTTCCGTTTCCATTGCTTCTGGCACTGGTTCCGACTCTGGCTCCGGCTTCGACTGCGACTCCGGCGCTGGTTCCGGCGCAGCAACCACTTGCACGGGTATTTGATAGTCAGCGGGCAAATGGTTCAGCTGCATGATATTGATGATAGGAGAGTCCGCTTTCAGTTTTAGCTGCGGCTCCGTCTCCACCAACTGCTCTTCGACGGATGCGTTGTTATCGACTATTTCGGGCTCGGGCAGCTTGGCCTCCTCGATGGAGACGGCCTCGGCTTCTGCTGGCTGCGACTCTTCCTCAGTGGGAGCTGGTTTGGGGGCTTCACTTTGTTGCGATTGCGATTGCTGTTCAACGGTTTCGGCCATGTCCATGGCTGCATTGGCCAGCTCAGTCTCAGTTTTCTGCTCGTGCTTGCGCAGCGTGTTTAAGAAATCGGTGATCAGCTGCTCTGCCTCGGCGGCCATCACTGGATCGACAGGCTTGAAGCCGCCCAGAGATTCCTGCGCCTCACTATTCACGCCGCTGGTCGTGTCCAGCATCTGCTCCACAAGTGGACTGGGCTGGGACATCTCGGGCGTGGCTGGCAGACTGACGGGCGCATCCACAGGCCTGGCCGCCTCCAGTGCTTCAATGTTGTTCAGGGCCTCCTCGTTGGAACCGCTGGACTCCACTATAGCTGGCTCAAGGGGCGCGGTCTCCAGTTTCTGCTCCTCCTCAGCAGCAGCAGCAACCTTCTCCACTAGCTGCTCTGCTGGCTGCTCTTGTGGCTTTTCCTCTAGAGTCTCAAAGATTACCGCAGGTATCTCTTGTATGGCTTCAATGGGCTTCACTTCATCCACTTTCTCAGCTGCTAACTGTTCCATTGGCTCTTCTGCTTTAGTTTGCTCTGCTTCCAGCTCTGGCTCTGCCTCTGGCTTTGCCTCTGGCTCTGCCTCTGGTTCTGCCGCCGCTGCCATCTCTTTGTCGGCTTCTGGCTGTGCCAAGACCAGCACAGGCTCTGGCTCGGAGGCCTCTGCGATGGGCTCCTCCGGCTTAGCTGGCTCCACAAACATCGTCTGCAGCTTCAGCGTCGGCTGCGGCTCACTGAGCTCGGCCTGGACAATGGTCTCGGTGACCGCGGTGGGTTCGCTTTCCTGCACAGGTCTCTTGTTGAAGATCGCCGGACGTTTGCGCATGGAATTGAAGAGCTCGTTGCGCATGGGCGTGGCAGTTGCAGCTGGTGCAGCTGGGATAGCTGGCTTGACAGCCTGCGGCTTTTCCTTGTTGGGTCGAACGTTGAAGCGTTGTGGCTTCAACGGCTTAGACGCCTGCTGGGCAAAGGGCATGGCTACGACTTCGGGCTCTGGCTCGTCCGCTGGTTCGGCCAACACAGGTGCTGCGGTCGCCGCAACGGGCGCCTTTCGTGGCGGCTTGTTGTAAGTGACGGCGGGTTTGCGACGAATCGGCTTTGGCTTGGGCTTCTGCACCTTGATGGGCTTGGCTGGCTCCATGACTGGCTCCGGGGCGGGCTCAGCGACAGCGACAGCTTCACTCAGCTCTGATTGGGTCTGTTGCTGATCGGGCTGTTCATTTTCAGCTGCTGCGGTTGCTGCTGGCTTGTTGCTGCCGCTTTCCTTTTCCTCCTCGGCGGGCAGGCCAAAGTTGCTGTTCAGCTCATAGTACCTGTAGCTGTCCTCGCACTCGATGGTCATATCCTCGCGACGCATGCAAGTGAACGATTCCTGCGTACACAAGACAGCCAGCAATTAATAATCGGTCAATCAATCGATCAATCAAACTGAGCACTTACCTGACTGAAGATGGTCTCCTCGGGGCAAATGAAGCTCCAGCGGAAGGTGTTCTCCTTGCCGTCAGCATAGGTCACCGGCAGGCACACATGGAAGATCTGACAATCGTTCTCCACGTCCGCATAGTAGCCATAGGATTTGTTGGCGCACGAGAAATTGTCCGTAATATCCGCCCGGATGGAGGTCGCATTGCTGGGCAGCGTCAGGGTGCCCACTAAAGGCGTCGCTTCCGCTGTGCCGGCGACCTGCATTTCCGACTCCGCCTGCATATCGGACGACTCCTGTTGTTCCTCGCGTGCCATGATGGGCATATTCTTTCGCTGCAGTAGAGGAGGTTAGCATTAAGATATTACTATTAGCCAGCAACCACCATTCAGTTAACGGACTACGTGAGCCGCATGCGCAAAGCCGCAATTGAATCAAGCACGTGACATGATTGCTGGCCACTGTGCGAAGAGCTTGAAGCCAGGCTAAAGCTATGGCTAGGCACCGAAAATCAAATTAAAAAAATTTCACTTGTGTTCTAGTTTATGGCGTTAAGTGAAAACTGATTTGGCCCCGCCCCGCCCCGCCTCCCCACAAAAGCAATAGCTATTTGTGCACTTCGCACCTGGCGGTGAACCTTTTTTTTTTGTTGTTGTGTTTTGCTTAACTTTTAGTTTTTGGTCAACGCTGCAATTGAAGTTACTTTCGAATGGTTCGCTTGCATGTTATCACATCATATTTTTAACCATATATCGATAAGTTATTTGTTTATTTGAGACACGCATTTTAATTAGCTAACTGACTACACATTTTTTTTGTTTCTTTTTTGCTTTCTGTCACGCAGGGATTTTTTTGGTGAGGGGCAGCTTACAAAACAAAAGCGTTGCAAATATATATTTGTGAAGTTTCTGGAAATTTTCAAGCAGCTGCGTTAGTTTCTATTAAATATAGCCTATCACTCGTACTTCCTTCTTTTTTTACTTAATCTGATGACGATTATTTTTACAATACTGATTTCAATATTTTAAACATGAACAAACTTAAGCTCATTTTTAGTTTGCCTATATCTATATCTATCTATATTATCTAAGAAACTGATCCCACCCGGCCTGTTTGAATAGTAAGAGATATACAAACAGATGGTCAGACAGGCTTGGCATCGGTCAAAAACCTCTCCTTACTTAACATTTCTTGACAATATATAACCTATACATTCTATGCTTTAATATACCATTTACAAAGGTATTTATTTCTTCTTTATAAAATGCAGATTTTAAAACTAAAATTTTCTATTCCCATACAACTATTTTTAGTGCGCCCCTAAAAGAATCGGTGTCCAAAAATATATTTTTACCATGAATAATAAAGATTAAAGAATGAGCTATCTAAAGAGCTAAGTATTTAATTTCTTTTATGCCTCAGTTCGCTCCTTCTCCATATTGTTTTGCAAATTATGGAATATAGTTATTTAAATGCGCCCAAATTTAAACGTAATACACATTTAAATGTATGTTTGTTTTTGCGTTAATAACCTCCGCTATATACTTTTGGACTTTGCCAATCTTAGAGCGGACCATAGTTTGTAGTCGGCCATAAAAGCGCAGAACCTGCAGCTGTCTATAAATACCTCTGCGATTGCTCAGCTGCAGTCAGCCGTTAAAAGGCTAAACGTTTGGCATACCAACTAAGCAAACAGCGAAAAAAGACTTATGCAAATGTCTGCAGAGGACGCAGACACTATCCACTATAGTTTGTCGAGAGTGAGTAACGCGGGGCTATTAAAATTTCAGACTATGCCTGCGCAAGGCAAACACATTTCATTAACAGTTTTCCGTTGCCCGTTTCGATTTCCGTTAAGAGACCGTTGCCAAACGGAAGTTGTCTGCGCCTCAGCAACCGAATGCAACCAAAATCCAAATCAAAATCAAAATTAAACTCAAACTAAAAAAAAACCCCCATATCCCAAATCCAACGCACCTGTTGGGCAAGTGGTCCCGCGCTGCAGCAGGCGGCCAGGATTAGCAATGGACACATCAACTTCCACATGATGTTGCACAAATTGTTCAGTTATATATATATATATATAGTAATATCAATATAAAAAAATATCACTTTTATCACAACACTTAATTCCAACTTATTTGCGCTTCTTGCATGCACATAGTATTCCTTTGGCTGGAGGGTAGCTGCTGTGTGTGAGTGTGTGGGTGTCTAATCCAATTGATATCCAAGCGTATGAAGATCTCTTCCAGTTATCTTTATAGTATATATTTGGCAACAACCAAAGCTTGCACTCGCACTGTCTGCGGCTGCTCTTTGCACACCTGTGAGGCACCGTTGGCTTCCAAATACTAACTGCGACAAACGAACCAATGCGACGCCCAATTTATATATTCTTCGCTTTGATTTATTAAGAATGCAAAAGGTAGAGAAAACCCAACAAACACCACACTCGCACACACACACATGCAGGCAGCTACAGGTGCGTGCGGCAAAGAAATGTAGGCGACAACAACAACAACAACGACGGCGACAACGACGACAACTTGAACAACCACAAGCACACTTACACTTACACTTACAATTACAATGGCAAATACTCAGATTATTGTCACTTCGGCTTCGCAAACGTGACGTGGAACTCGGTGGAACGCAAGTTGTGGAATACAAGTTAAGAGCTGAGAGTATGAACTGAGTGGAAGTTGGAGCTTTGCGCTATAAAATATACTTGAAAGTGATCCTTTAGATGGAGTTATCGAAGTGATTTTAAAATAGGGGAAAGTAAATTAAATAATTGAAATCGACTAGGGTATTTTAGATACAACTGGTTTTTTAACGTGATAGGGAAAGGATCAGTTGTCGTCTGCCTGTTATTCTGCCAGGGTATTAAGTAATATGTGCAGCTGAATCTTTGTTCTTTGCGCATCCTTCTCCAATAGAATCTCATTGGGATCTAAGAAGTGTACCTGTGCAGCGTACTCTATAACAAATTTCTTTATGCCAGAGAGGCTGCCTTATTATTATGCTAAGCCACTTTACTAAGATCAACAACAGATGAAAAGCTTAAGCCGCTTTGGAGAGCCGCTGAATACAATGGCAATGCAAGGGCGTGGGCGGGACTAGGGCAGGGCATGTGGCTAGCGCCAGGCATGTGCAATTAATAAGAAATATAAAATAATTACTAACTTGATATTTGTTTATGGCCGAGCGTTATTTCCGATGCCATTGGCCTCAAGCAGCTTTCGCTTTTTGCCGGGCTGTACGTGATTTTGGATAGAACAGGCAAAGGGCAAAGGGAGGGGGGTAAAAATGGGGGATAAAATTAACTCGTAAAATTAGAAATTCATAATTGACGCGTAATACTCGTACGTGTGCGTAGCCACAGGCATAACTCGAAGCTCTGCGAAATGGTAGCAAACCATTCTAAATTATTAATGCGCCTTAATAAGCGTCGCTTGTTTTGGTCGCTGTGAAAGCCACCACAATGCCACAAAATGATGATATTTCGTTTGTTGCATAATCCTTTACCAGCACTTCTCTCCCACTCTGGCTGACTCTGCCGCGCTCCCATGTGGAGCCATTGAACCCAAACGAATCTTGTTTTTTTTTTTATTTTTTTTTGGCGTCTAAAGTCCCACTTGGTACACATAAAACTGCAATCTCACGTCTAGCGACTCTCGGGGCAATCTTTCGACTGTAATCTGTGACCAGGGGCACCCAGCACTAAGCGGCAATTCCGGGAACTTTTAAGACTAAGCAATTTCTTAGTAATCACAATATCCACGCATGCACAACGCACATTAAGTTCTTCCCAGACTTATTCTACTTTTCTACTGTGCGAAACGTTTCCTTTAAGATCACCAAATTCTTCAAACTGATATCCTTGAATAGACTTTGTGTGCTTTTACAATATTCTCCAGCTAAATGGTATTGATATATGTATAATCCGAATCCCTACCATCAAGGTGCTACCCAGCTGCAATCCAATATACTCTCTTCAGCTCCCTAAAGAGCGTATGAAATATAATAATAATAAATTGTCATTTTCCTTATCCAAAGTCTATTAACAAGCCTCTAACAATGCTCAAGCTATGCTGGCCAAGAATCGTGTTAAGCACAACGTTGTTCGTCTAAAGCTATAGCTAACAATATAGCTTTATATGCCTGCCAAATATGGTATATATGGGCAGCTAAATTACAGCTAAGTAGTTGTAAGCCCTGCGAGCATATGTGCATTAAAATGCCTACATGGATTTTGCGCACTTGGCAACTAAATAAATTGAAGTGCAAGCAGCCAGGCGGATGGACAGACAGACAGACAGACTGTCGGACGCGACACTTAAACGTGCAGAGATAAAACCGTTGACAACAGGGCGACGTGTTGGGCAAAAAAAATTCTACATCAAGTGTGGCGGAGCTGAAACGGGTAAGAAAAAAGAGTATAAACTGAAAACATGACTGGAATTATGATAAACAAATTATGAATAGATGGCCAGAATGGCAACACGTGGCAGGAGGCCAGCGGGGGGAGGGCCAGAGCCGGGCATGGTCATTATTTAAAATCCATAGAAATTTGCAGCTTAATTTCAGACTTTGACTTTTCCTTTTTCGTTTTTGATTTTTTTTTTGTCGTTTTTTTTTATGGTGCTTAATGCAGCGAGAAACACGTGTAACTTTCTAAAATGCAAATCAAAGTGCAATGGAAATATCATGAGCACTTTTCAAATTTAACAATCGATTCAATGACACGTGTGGACCGCCCCACATCCCCAGCCCCAGCCCCCACCCTAAGCATAGTGGCTGCCCACTCAACAGCCCTTTTAGGGAACGCGTCGTGCAGTGCGTATACGTGATGCAGTGGCACTTTCTAGTGCGCGCACTTAAACTTAATTAATTGTGCACATCGAGCACATCAAATGCCCAACTGGAGCTGCCACTCGGGCAGCGGCTGACAGCGGCACGTCGCCGCCTGTCGTTTAGTGGAGCAGAGCGCCAAACGCGCTTAGAAATTTCGCACACTTGACCTGCGCCGGAGAGCTTCAAAATTCGCCAAGACGCAGGCGCAGACGTGACGCGAACACTTCCTAAAGGTTCTAACCACAAAAACAGGTTGTTTTTCTTTTCTTTCATTTTTTTTGGCAATTCGTGCACGTTGTCTTCCCTTTAACCGTTATTTCACCGACATCCACAGCAGAGATTCGCCAAACATTGCTGCCCCCGAGAATTTCAATTGAGTTGTTTTTTTTATATTTTTTGCAAAGCAATGAGAACCCACCAAGATTGTCGATGGTATCTGCATGATGTATGACTGTGGGCCACACCCACCACAGTGGGTCAATACGACCGCTTGGCATTGTCCGCCCACTGTTGAGTTTAGAAAGTGCTGAAAACTAAACTATTTCTGTGCCTCGTTTTTTCTTCTGCTGTTTTCATCAACATCAATTATGTCGTACACGTTTGCAGACACCTTCAGTGCATGGCTCCCACGCATCGGGCTGTAACGCAACACTGGAGGAGAAGGTGGGGGTGGGTGGGGGCAATCGAATTTTTATGGCCAATTTCATTGATTTTAATTTTGCTAATGATAAGCATTTCTTTGCACGAAACACAGCGAGCAGCAGCTCTCAGCTTTGATGGCTGCCTCTAGATAAGGCGCATGTTGCGGCATTTCAATTCGCTTTTCTTGCCGCCTGCCCCCGCGTTGCATGTTAATGGGCAGCTTTTCTTTCAATTGGTGCACTCGCCGGGTCCGAAGTCTGCCTCTGCCTGTGCGCCCCAAACAAGGTCAATATCAATACAAGTGGCAGCAGGTGGCAACAGACGTGTCAGAATGCATGTAAAGTCTGCGACTGGACCTTTGTCCACTTTCTTTTCGTTTTTATTTATTTTTTTATTTTTTTTTTGTTTTTTTGGTTTGGTTTTTCGCCCAGTCCCGCGCATTTTCACAGGGGGTCGTTGTCAATCAATTTGAAGCCAGCCTGCGAGACAGCGCAATCGATCAATTAATGTCGCCAATTTATTAGCCATAAATTGGCTACACTCGCAGCTTGTTTGACGTTTGTCAAACACAAAACTTAATTGCTTATTGCAGCCGTCGGCAAACATATTTTGCCGAATTTTGAATGCTCAGCATTTGAAGCACGCACAGCACATGCGCAAATTGCCATCGCAAAGTGGCATCCAACAACTGCCACAGCACCAGAAACATGGGGGACACCCATCGCAGCACGTCGCACCTATTTGGTATTACGGAGCAGTGCTCCGACCTAGAATTGGGCCACAAATTAAAATCAAGCGCACGGCCGCATAGGTGAAATTTTCAAAAATTCCACTTAGAATTGACCGCATTCTGGAATTATTCACTGTGCTGGTTTTGCAACTTATTTACCTGCCAATAATAATACCCGAGACCACAGGAAGTTAACACCCGTTGTTAAAATATCCAAATTATTTCTCTTTCGCCCATCAAGCAGCTCGGACTGTACCTCATCAACACATCAGCTCACATTTACCACAATAACACTATCAACGTCAACTCGCCTTTATCCATCTATCTCTAACTATAACTATCGAATATACAAAGCAGTTAAGTTTAGGCAAAGTGTTTGATATTTTAAATCTGTTGGCGGAACAAATCAAATTTTTTAATTAAAATTAGAGAAAGAAAATTAGATTTTTTTAAAGTGGATTTTTATGCAAAGTTATTGGGTGATAATTTTTTGACAAGAGATCTTCATTCGTTTGCCCAAATAATATAATAAAAAAAAGACATTTATATCGATTGATTACAATTATAAAAGTTTTTATTATGGATCATAACATATAACATACGAATAAAATAAATAATTCAAATAAATAACTTAATGCTAATTTTGTTCAGCTTAAAATTCAACAAATTAGTAAAAACTAACTTAGCAGTTAAATTTGCTGCGAATTTGTTGTAATTGCTGTTAAGTTAGGTTACAAATTAAATTAACATGTAGGGCATTGCACTAAAATCGAATAAATTTCTACTAAGGCGGGGTTACAACTACTACAAATTGGTAAACTGGCATTTTTTTGGTGCTAAAATTAATTTCGAACTAGGACTCAAGGGATTATTTAATAATCAGCGTCATAATACGATGTAAGTAAAAAAAAAAAAAAATTGTTTATATATATATATATATATAAATAATTGAAGACATTTACTGCCACTGATATTGATTGCGATAGGCCAGATTGTGGGGATCCTGTGACTGCTGCGGCCTGGGCTGGTAGCTGTCCGTGGACGAGTCCACGTCCTCAATGGATGGATCCGTTTGCAGTGAACGCTTCCAGTAGCTGCCCTGCTCTCCCCAATCCTCGCCGTGATCTTCGTAGTGGTGCTGATGATGAGCATGTTCGACATAGACAACCTAGTTAGAAATAATGCAAATAGGGCGTGAAGTGAGAAACACCACAGGAAATACCAAAGAGCCCAGAGTGTAAGAGCTGTGTGTGGATGGACATTGTTTTGGGGGGAAGGTGGACTGTTTTGTTGTTGTGGGTAAATTGTGACCGATTAGGCAGAGAGTATCTGAGTGTGTGCATATTTTTGTTGAGTTATGAGTGTGGGCGGGGCACCGTCAGTTGTCTTTCAGATTCTTTTCGAGTTAGAGTTACGAGGGAAGTGGGACACACAAGGCATCCCTGTGCGAGAGACACGCCCATACTTACACATTGTGGGGAACATTTTGGATACGCTACATATGTTTGTATTTTAACTGATTGTTTTGTTTGTTTTTTTTTTTTTTTTTTTTTGGGATTCTTTGAATTTGTATTATGTACTGATTATTGTTGTAGCTGTCCAAAATTTTACCATATCTGAAACCAAAGAGGTCTGAATATGTTAGCATACGGAACAATTTTTGAGGTCTGTAATTTGTTGGAACTGTTGTGGAGAAAATGTAAAACGGAAACCGCAGCTGGAGTAGTGAAACAGTTAAAACGCCGGCAACTGTATACGCAATTATAACATTTCCATATATACAAAATGTTTCAGAGAGCATTAGAGAAGGTAGAGAAAAAAGAAAAAGACAGAGAGTGGACAAATCGTTTGCCAAGAGCTGTTGCGATGCTTATGATAAGTAACATTTTCAAAAACAAACAAAAATGTTAAAGGGTGCATTAGATCCGTTAAGAACAAGAAACATTTTGGCCTCATAACCGGGAACAAATTGTTCGTGTGTGAACCAGAACAAAAACAAAACACAATTCGATTTGAAGAGAGCCCATATAATTTTTTTTTCTTTTTTTTTTGGGTACTCCTTTAACTTACCTTCGATGGGGAACCACCTCGCTTGACATCAATCCAGAATCGTGCGATATTTATAAGCAATCCGATCAGGGCTATGGCAAAGAACTTAACCTGGAGATGGGCGCCCAGAATTTTCAGAAGCAACTCGATTTTGGCCTTCAGAAGAGATCCAACCAGCACCAGTTTGGCGTATTGCTTCCTCTTCTTCTTCTTCTTGCCGCGGGTAACTGTGAATCGATTGCAAGTATGTTAATAAGCGCTTATCAGACATGACCTCACTTATTGCTACGAAAAAGTAACGCATGAAAACACATAAAAAACGATTTAACGATATTTGTCGCTTGGGAGGGTGGTGTTTGTTAGTATGAACTGCAGTGCGCGTAAGTGCGTTAACGGTAACGATAACGATAATACAACGATAACGATAACGATAACACATAAAAGCATTCAAAGCAAACAAGCAGGCAAATTATATACATGAACTAAAATACTTATGCTAAATACAAATAAATAATTTATGTAATCTCTGTTTGTTAAATTAAGCGTCTTTAAGCTGCGGTAATTGCAGGTAAACTTTCTAATGTTTTGAAATTAAGCATAAATTATTTATCCAATAAATTGCAGCTTAAATGTAGCTTAAAGTTAACGCGCGCTCTGCGCAGCTAATTGCTATGACACTCGTAGACGTTACCGACACCAAACTAACAACTGCTTGCCAAGCAGTGTAAACGCTGAGCATGCGCCGTACCTGATTGCTTTGGCAAGCAGAGCAATAGTTTCATTTCACTTAACGAACTTTTAAATACTCTTGCAGACGCTTTAATTGCTATTTAATTAGCGTAGTATTCTGCAAGTATACTTTATCTTCGGCATGCCAAATTAATTTATACAAACTTATGCTATTGATAGATAGGCACTGAACTGTGCTTAGGAAATGGTGCGCTAAAGTCATTGAAAACCACACGCAGCAAACAACACACACCTCCGTTACTTCTACCATATTTAATCGGGTTCTTATGCTTGCGCTTTCCTCCGCCGTTGCCGGCGAGCAGCACGTCCGTATCGACATCGACCAGTTCGTCCAGCAGACCGAGACCCAGGGGATCGCTAGATTCTTGTTCCACCACCACCGTCGACTGTTGGCCCTTCTTCTTGCGTTTGCCGCGCTTCGACTTGCGCTTGAAGGGCTTGCCGCCTCCATGACCGCCGCCGCCGTGGCTGACCACTGTTGAGGCGCTCTCGTGTCCCGCGTCCACCTCGTGATGCTCTGGCGCTGCCTGCACCACAACCAATGTGGCTGGTTGCTGTTGCTGTCCCTTCTTCTTACGCTTGGTTTTATTCTTTTTGCGTTTGCCGCCGCCGCCGCCGCCGCCGCCAGGTTTTTTAAGCGCACCCACCGCATCTGCTGCACCATCCTCGAGTTCTATGAACTCGACGGCGCCCGAGTTGCCACCATCGCTGAAAGCGGAGGTTTTCACATTGTCCGCCTGCTGTGCGTTGATTGCGGCGCCAACACTTTGGGTACTTTCATTTTCTGGCTCATCCTCCGCCTCGTCCTCCTCAGCGTCGCTGGTTTCCTGATCACCGCTATTCGAGGCCTCAGCCTCATCCTGTGCGCTGTCTTCCACATCCGACTCCCCCTCCGCATCTGTCTCCTCGTCGTCGTAATCCGCATTTTCACTATCATCGGTCGACGCCGCCGCTTTCGATGTCTGCAGATACTCGTACTCACGGCCAAGGAATCTGAGGCGGCAAAAGAGAAGGGGAAACAAATGGAAATGAGAAACCTGTAAGCAGAGCGGGTCTATATAGCTAGCGTGTTGGCCATTTACCCGTCCATCGTCTCGGCGAGATATTCCTTCATGTATTTGGTACCGATTTCGATTTTTTTTAGCAGTGTCGATGGCTTCTCCTTGATGGGCAGCTCGGAGGCGCTGTAGCCGCGTCTCTCAATCGTCGCGTTCAGCTGCCGATCCGCTTCAACTGTGGCAAATAGAAAATATTTAATTGCCAATTTTTTCACATATTTTTTTGGGGCTGTTATTTAAATGATGTACTGTCAGCTCCACAATTCATGTTCGTCTAATATTTCTCGAAAGCTTAGGAAACGAGATGTGCTGGTGGCCAAAAGGCAACAAGTGAAAACAACAGTTGCATACATTTGTCGTTTAAGCTGGGCACTTCCTATGTTAACAACCTTTATTATTTGAGAGCTCAGCAAACAAGATGAGTTTTAAGTCATTATCAAACACTTCAACTCTATTTCCATATTTACTCTTTCTTTTATCGCTTTGATTTCCTAAATTCAGCAATGCTTTTAGGCTCGATCGCCGGACAAACCGCTTTTTCAGGATTGCTTTTAAGGTTAATCGAACAAAGGCCAACATTTAAATACCACATTTGCGATTTGCGACAAATTGTTCAATGCAAAAAGTGGTTTGCTGCTGCTCTTGCATCAGGATTATTATCTTGAAAAATATCTCAAATTTGATTTAAATTGAATACCTAAGATGTAAGTTATTTAAGGTTCATATGCAAATCAAGCTTATCTTTGGCAATTGGCAGGTTTCACTGGCTTTAGTTTTCACCTAAGCGCATAAATCACACATATGGGAAAAGCTTTTTGTCTTGCTTTCGCGCATAGACCTAATTAACACCTCTTTCACTTGGTTTGGGTGCGGCGCACGCGATGATTGATGTGTGTTTTTTTTTTTCGTCAGCTCACCTTTCAATTTCTGCCACTGCATATGCAGTTCATCATCCCAAACGTCCAGAATTCTGGCCGACTTCTGTCTGGCACAGCCCCAGGGCTCGGCGCGGATGGGGCACATGGCCAGGTCCAAATACGGCGAAATCGCTGCAAATGAAAAAATGAAAATAGTAGACAGCGTTAATATTGATGCAACTGTTTTAGGGGGGATGAGCTGCCACAAAAGGCCAATAATATTTGGCTCACGCACAGCGGAATTTGGTCTGATTTGGCTAGTGAGTGGCCATGTGGCTACTACAGCTTTTCCAATTGTAAATATTTGAGTGAAAGTACGCAACACCACTGACCACCAGTGGCCGCTACAACGAGGCTGATAACACCTTGTGTGGCACTCGCTAGCTTTGGCCGATCATCTGCAGTTGCCACCTGCAGCATTGTCAGTGCGGCGCATGCCATGTTTAAAACATGGTTATTGGCGGTGCTTGCAAAATTGTGGTTTCTAATTGGCTGGCTGGCTAACCACTCGATTGTGGCTACCATCCATCAGTGTTTGAAGTGAAAATGTGCAAAAGCCTAACAATTAATCACAACTTAATTGTGCCAATTGATTCGAAATTCACTTGTCAAGCGTTTAAAGTATTTAATTGTTTTCAATTGTAATTATGCCATGCCCCAATGGCTGCCTGCAGGCTTGCGCTTGCTGCACTTGCAACACTTGTGGCAGCCAACAAATGAGCAGACAGATAACGCCCAGAGCTGCGTTTAAATTGAGCAATTATTTCTGTACCCTTTTGTATGCGAGGGTATTATTAATATGGGTATTTGCGACACTAAATAAAATGTATTGAATATAGACATTTAATTACCATACTCAAAACAAATTGGGGGTTTCACTTTGAAAGACTAGACACAAGTGAACATTAAAAGAGTTATTGTATGCATAGACAAGCACTCATTTGGAAGGGTATTTAATGGTCACCCAGCCCAAAGAAACTATTGTTACTTAGTTAGTTATAATTATAGCTGTGCTGGGCTTGTTTAGACTGTCACTTGACAGCCTTTTAATTGCTTCAGCTAGTGCAACGTCTTCCACTGCTGCTGCTGCTGTAGTATTTGTCATAGGTTGCAGGTTGGAGCTGCGCAGCTGCAGCAACATCTTCGTGTCGTGCTAAGTGAAAATCGTGGAGGCTGGCCAAAAAAAAAATGTTGCTTTCAATAAGCTGTACTTTGACCCGAACGGCAGCTAATAGTGTCATTCAATGCCAAGTGAAAGCTGAACAGTTGCGACTAGGATGCGACATTGTGAGAAATTGTTTGTTTTGCCTTGTTTCGTGGTGACATTCGACAGATAAAATCCTTGTACTGCGACTGTCGACAACCCACGCGGCGAGCGTCTGCAACCATTTGACATTTGCTTGCGCTTTGTTTGGCTTCTAATAAATGTGCCACATTTAGCTGTCTGCCTGCTGCGGCATCGGATCGGATCGCCTGTGGATCTTTCCACTTTCCTGGGCCCCAGCTGAAACCCTCCTCACACGATCAAGACCATGACCAAAGCCCAAGACAATGGCCAGGCGCTGGGCTCGAGCTAATTTCAGATACATTTTGTACTTTCACTGCAATTGAAATTTATGCGTGGCCCATGGTTATTATACTTTAGTTAAGAGTACCAATCGCATGCATTACGGGGCGTGCCCAATGGGCCCCAAACTTGATGATGGGTAACGCGTTTATTTGCATGTCCACCATCGACTGGCATCGGAGCTCATTTGCTGCCAACTGTAAAACGCCAACTAGGCTGCTGGGCATGTGGGCCAGCTGCCTATTGCCAGCTGGCTAACTAAATAACTGTGTCTGCCTGTGCTGTAAATCTCATTTAACCATAGCCATTGGCTGTCCATAACAGTAGCTCATAAAATATTAGCATAATCACGAGAAATTCTATCGACAATGTAGATTAAGTTGTAAAATTTAAAGCTCAGTTGCCCTGGGTGGCATTTGAAAGTGAAATAGAGTCTGTTAGTTCAGCTGCGAAAAACCATCGTAAACATATTGTTAGCCTAGTCAGGCCAATATCATGGCTAATACAAGCTTGTTTTTTTTTTTAGTAAACTCAACAAAAAACCCAATAAACAGAATATATCTCATATAATCAAATTATTATTCGTGTCTTATATGTATTTCTATATTCCACTTTCATTTTATTTTCTAATTATAAATATTTTAACTGTGAAACATTCTTGTTCTTTTTTCTTGTATACAGAGAACTAAGTAATAAGAATACTTTGAACCTTCGTAGTTTAAATATACAAAAAACATTTTATGGTAAAAATGTTGGTCTAAATATTCAGTCTTTTTTATTTAAGAGTTTTTCCTTTACAAAAAGCCCCTGTTGTTGTAAGAATTTGATACACAACTAAAAAAGTTTCCATTAAAACTTTAAAAAATTCTTGGCTTTTTCTTGAAGCAGCTTGATGAATTATTTATCATATTCTACACTAAAGAATTCCAATTCTATTAAATTCAAATTAATTCAATTCAGTTATTTTCCAAAGCTTTCAACTTCGGGCTTTTATTTGAGTTTTTAGAACACAACTGTGAAGAATTCTTCATCAATGTGGAAAAGAAACTTGTCCCCCGTCGAAGCCAAGCCACAACAACATAGTTTGCATTACCGTTAGTCAAGAAAAATGTGTGTAAGTCGTCGTTGTTGTTGTTGCTGTTGTTGTTGTTGTTGTTGTTGTTTCTGTGGGTCTAGCGCTCAATAAACTTTCACTGGTTTCGATCTGTTCGCCAGTTATTTGAATTGAAGAGAAGACACCCGCAGCAGCAACAACAACAACAACAACATGAAAACGAAGCGACGATGTTTACGCAAATCAGCTCTGGATATGTGTAGCAGCCACAATCAATGTCACTAGAGCCGCAGTTGTGGGCACAGGAGCAGGGGGCGGGGGTGAGCTCACAGCAGGCGCTGTGTGTATTTTGCCATTGTTGGCCGGCCAAACTGGGCAATCGCGACATTTCGCTCAATTCCAGACGAGCAGGCAGCTAGGCACTCGCAATTAAAAAATGAAATTTGATTTCATTTCGTGGAAGAAGAAAAAACAACAAGGCAACACTTTTAATTTTTTTTTTTTTCTGTTACCATATTTTGCGCTAAAAAAACGCACTGAGAAATGTTGTCAATGTTGCTAGTCGCCGTTTGGGACTTGGACGCAGTTTTGTTTTCTGTTTTCCAGTGGCTTTGTTTGCAACAGCAATCACAGCAACAACAATAACAACAACAAAACCTAACCAAACAAGACAAGACATTCAAACAGACACACACACACACTCGGACACACACCCATCGCATATGACGGTTATAACCCAATTATGCGCACTTTTCAGGTTGTTTTTGGTGTCAGCTCCCCACAAAGCCTCAATTCTACCGGCCTCAGTTTATTGTGGTGTGTTGGACACCGCCGAATCGGGCACTACATCATGACTTGACTAAAGATATCAGCCAGTTTGGCTGTTTACTTCTCGTTGTTGCTCTTTCGATTGGGGGGCTTAGCCAGTTGTATACAACGCCCTGACTATTAGCATGCGATCAACAGATACTTATGCTTTAAAGCTGCCACTTTTTTACAAAAATTAATAACAATCAAATCGGATCTATTTGATTATTAGCTTACTTCTTGCACAAATTTAGTTAAACAATGAGATTTGAATATTTGCCTGGCTTAGTTATTAATATGGTTATTTCATTAAGCCGAAGTAATAATAATAATTATAATAATTCCTGAATCGACAAGTAAAAGTACAAGTACCATATTTAAATTTACAAGTTAGAAAAACTATTCACAAAATTATGTTTTAATGTTTGTTACCATGTTAAAAACAGCTTAAGTTTGTTAACTGTACGAGCTTAGTTATTTAATCATTTTAACTTCAAACAAACAAAAAAGACATAAATGCTTTTAATATTAATATGAACTTTTCACTTAGTAAACTTGCCAATTTAATATGTTAACAAAAACCCAACTCACAAAAACTGCATTATTCCAAACTAATTTAATGTATTGTCAACCCAATAAAGTTTTCAATTGCAGCCAAAAAAAAAACACTGCACTAGTTTTAGTTGACAACTTTAACAAGAGCATTTCATCTTCGTTCTATTTAGGGCGCGTTTTTGTCATACCTTCAACAGCGTATTCTTTAATGACTACACATTATGTGTGGCCCTCTCTCTCTCTTCCGTCTTCCCTGTTCCCTCATTGCTGTAAATCTGGCACCCTTTGTTGTCAGCTGAAGCGTCTGACTGCGTAAATATAAACGTCTGTTTTAGCTCTTAACAAGTTCTAGTTTAGCCATAAGCACTCGTATATGACCCATATTACATGGCCAAGGCACTTGCAAGGCGTTTTTATGGCACCTCGCAAAACAAAAGTGCAGGCCGACAGCTAATTGCTCGTTGCTCGAGTTGCACATCAGAGCCGAACCTGAAGAACAGAACGTAACAGTGCCAAATATATATATATATATATATATATATATATATAGCAAGCATTGAGCATGTCACCTGCTCTAAAAAAGCCTAACCCATTCCCCCTGTCTATTAGCCACACTTGCCATGGTTCTGCTGCGCTAACCATGAGAGTCACCGTTAATTAGCCATACAGTGGAACTGATGTTGTTGCAGCCGCAAGCGCTGTGCCACCTGTCAATTACCAAAGTAGTTGCTGGTCAGCACTGTGTCCACTGTGCGAAGAGTGGCCAACTCAGCTATGATATAATGGCTAGTTAAATTCATGCGCTCTCACAACGCTCAGCTTAATGAGCAGAAATTTCACTGCAATAAAAGCGCTTTTGATTGTGTTTGGCGTTTTGTTTTGTTTTGCTTGGCATTTTAAACAGCGGCCCATTGCGCATTACAAAAGACAAAAGAGGAAAAAGAAATTGAACCAGCTGAGCGCTGAGTCATCGGTAACCAAACCAAACCAAAAAAACTAAAAAAAAAAAACTTGGCCAAAAACCCACATGAAATTGTGCATTCAAGTGACTTGGCATAACTTACCACTCAGTTGTCGGGCAACAGGTGCCATTGCCTTGCCTGTCGCAACGGGTGACCAGGCCGCTGGGGCGGCTGAGGCGGCTGGGGCGGCAGCGGACGCAAGCGCTGAGGCGGGCAGGCTCCAGGCGTGCGTCAGTGTAAATGGCATGGGCAAACATAGCAGCAGCAGCAACAGCCCGGCTGTGCCTGCCATGGAACGCTGCCAGTCCATATTGGTGAATATCTAACGCAATTTCACAAATAGATAGATACAGATACAAATGGAGAGATGAGCCTGGCTTGGCTTTGCCGTTACTCGTCAGTTAGAAGAGTCTGAGTTTAAGCACTGATTTATGTACACTTATTGACACACAAAAAAAACAACGGCGTTCTGTTCCATTTTTTGTCTCTATTGTATAGAATGGTCACCAAGCGTCCAATTAACGCAGCACTTATAAATATTCAAATCTTCAGCGCCGGCGCTGCGTATTCACCACTCGTTGTCTGCCTAACAAAACTGATAACTGTCGCCAGCTGCGATCTTAACACGACCAAGTTCAAGGTAAGATTGAGCCATGACGCGAATACGTAAGAAGTTTTATACCAAACGTTGCAGCTGACTGGCCGCCTCGCTGGCTTGTAAGAGCGCATTGTGAAAGCGGCCGGTGCTCTTTGTGGAAAGTGAGCAGCGCGAGTGTGGAAAAAGAAAAAGAGCCCCAAAAGAGCAAACGCGGCTGGCCGCAACGTTTGCATGTCGGTTTTTGGGCGGTTTGCCTTGCGGCTTTTGGCCAATGTACGGCATTCATGTTCGCCAATTGGCTTAATTAAGATGTCCACTAAAGGCATATACAGCGTCACTTAAAATAACATGGCAACAACTCAACAAAGCTGAACCTTAAACTTGGTCTTACCTCTGGGTAACTTATATTAAGAGAATTTCAATTGTGCCATACAACTAATTTATATAAAAAATAAAATATTTTAGGTAAATAGAGACTGAAATCATTTAAGTTTACAGTTTGCACCAAGGCTCGATTCGTGGTATATACATAAATATTAATACTTCATTAAGTTTCGTTTCAAGATTGTTACGTTTAAGATTCTACAAAGAAATTCTTGGTGTACGGCTCTGATTTTAGATTTAATTTGTATACATTTCTGGTTAACAATTACAGTCTTGCAGCTTTGGCTTTTGAATTTCCACCACTCAATTATCTTGTCATACTTTTCCAGCTAACATTTCCGGTAGATTAAACCTATCAACCTCTCACTTAGCACCCATTTAAGACCCGTACGCATTGCGTAAACGATTTGTTAATTGAATTAACATCGCGTTTACGCAATTCAAAGAGTTGCATCATTCACAAATTCTGTGTTACCCAAAAATTTTCACTACTAAAAATGAAAGCTTTCTAACTGTTTGCAGTCGGGCCCAAAGCGTTTTATTGTTGTGAATGTTGTTCTTTTTATTGACCCTGGCAATTAGCAAGCTAATGCGATTTATGTGTAGGCTTTGGCCCAGCCCTGTTGAGGGCGCAGTCTCTCCCTTTGGTCCAGTCCAGTTAGTATATTTCGCTGTTTTGTGGTGCGAAGGCGAAGGTGTTTTTCAGTTATGTTTTGTCTCCAATTTAGACACCTGTCATTTGTTTGCCTTGCTTACTTTGATAGGGTGACAAAATGAAAGTTGCGAAAAAAAATTATTAATAATTATAGCGGGAACGATGAAATTGGGTGTGCTGACAACGGGCGACTGACCAAATCCAAATTCAAAAACCAAAAAACCAAAAAGCAACTCAACGCTGCGCTCGCATTTTGATCGTTGATTACGAAATACCGCAAGTCAAGAAATGTACGAAATTAACAGGCGAAGCACGTGGAGCAGCAGCTGCGGACAACGCATTTATCAATTTCACTTTCCAGCCAAGCTAAGATGAGACTGCCAATTACCAATTAAATGTGAATAGGGCACCCACTAGATCTGTCCGACGATCTGACCTGCGCTTGACATCTCCTTATGTCCATGCACATGTCCAATTATCATGTTAGAAAGAGAGTGAGAGCCAGCCGCAGACGCTGACAGCGGGTTTCCGACGATTCAAGCCTGGCCCAGTCCCAGTGTCAACATCGCCATCGACATCCACATTGCCATTGCCATTACCATTGCCGTCGACGTCGTCGTCGTCGTCGTCGTCGTCGTCGTCTCCTGCCAGCTGCAATTATCCACATTTTGCAAAGACAAAAGCTGCCGCTGCCACGGCCACTGGCAGCCGCTGGTTCATGATTTGTCGCCAAACGGCAAGTGGCTAAAAGAAAAACCTTTGGCGTATTTCAATAATCGCATTGCCGATGCCTGCTGATGCGTTAGAAAGCAGTGAAATTTATGTGCAACTGCAAATGCTACTCTTAGATTTGGCTCCAACAACTTGTAATATATAGCCACGCACTTGGCAATACTGGAAACACGAAAGAATGCACCAACAAAGGTTGCTTCACTACATTAATACCGTGTAATGATTTCTTCAGACTTTGTTGACATATGTTTACATAGGAGAAATGGTTAAAGCATATATATAACTTAAGTTCTGCTTATTGATAACACAATTGTCGATTTTGAGAAAGGGCCCAACATACAATTAAAAACTTTATTATCGTAATATTAACTTTTACTTGGGCTTAAAGTTAATAACAGCTGACAGAACTTAGTATTAAACACCCCTTACTTGCCATTCGAGGGTATAAATATTATCTACGCCATTTTGTTTTTGGCACTGCGACTAATTAATTGGCGCGCTAACAGTCAGCTCTACAAAAGGCATTCAGCTGCGCTGCTTACGTTTTTAATTAAAATCCACCAGAGGCCAAGACAAAGACATCAGGTAACCGCGAACAGCATCCGTCGATGGGGTAGAAACGTCAGCTGCCTGCGTTTGCTGACAAGTAGAAACAAGTCAACCTGCAAGCAAAGCAAAGCAAGACAAAGCAAAGCAAGTTGCAACCTGTCAGACAATTACCGTTCGCGTTGGCGGCTCTGGCAGGCTTCATATCACTCAGATCAAATCAGATCAGATCTGGTCTCATTAAATGCCCATGTCGCTGTCCGCTGTGTCCACGTTTAATTGTGCGCGTAACTAGAGTCGATAAATATTTATCGAGCCACCGCGACAAGTCGATATACGGCATCATTAATTTGTTACACTTGTCAGTTGGGTTTTTTTCGTTGTTTCGCATTTAATTTTGCTTTCTATAGGCGGCGCATGCCATGCACTGCAAAAAAATGTTAATTATGCTTAATTAGTGTACAGTATAATATAATAAAAGCGTTGTTGCAGCTCCTTTAGCAAGGATTGACACCCAATTTTTTCTACGCATACGCTTTATGCGACACCTAAAACAAAAGACTTAGGACACGAACCTGCTGTATATTGTATGTACGGAAAATGTTGCATACTTTTAAGTGATTCTTTTAAAAACAGCTGCATACTTTTATATGTTGTGTTTAATGCAGTTTGAGAAGCACTGGGAAATAATACAAATTGTTAACTGCTCGTAATAGGCTTGTTGTAAATTGGTTTTAAACTAACAAATGATTGCTAGATAACATAAATTATTATTGTTAGATTCTCCTTAAGCCAACTCTATCCTGTCAATAGGTGCTCTTTATGTTAAAGTCTCTAAATGAAGATGTTCATTATTATAAACTGTTCAAAAAGCAATCATGAATACGTATTTCCACCCGCACAATCGCCGCTAACAAATTAATAGCCCGCACACACACAAAAACAAGCACAAAATAAAGCTGCCACCGCTGGACGCCGATCATTACCCAAATTTGAAATGTTTTCTGCGTACCGGAGGCTACTGTAAAAACAACAACAACAACAACAGTAACAAGATATGTGTACATATATCTAATGCCATGACTTTGACTTCCATTTCAATGTTGGCGATAATGTCGATGATTAGACGGCAAAACGTGAAGTCTGCGCACGCCCATTGTTGAGCTAGGTCCCAAAGAAATCGCAGCGGTGGCACCATGTCAAATGCCCAATTAATCACGGGCCCCACAGCCGCAACCAAGCCGATCTGAGCCTCACCTGGGCGCCTACTTTCTTCACACATCAATCACAATCGTCGATGTTGTCAGGCACTGCTGCTAATTATTTGAGCTTCCCTCAAAAGATTAATAAAAAGCCATTTTTCGGCTATTTAATGTTTAAAATAATTTTATTTTGTTAATAAATAAGTTATAAGCAGACGTCTTAAGCCTATTTACAGCAAGCTTAGGCGAAAATAATTTAATTAACCAAACTCTCAACTAGTTGCTCTATAAGTAACTTTATATGCGCCCCGAAAAGTCGCTGACTAAAATTTTACTCGGTGGTCATTAGCCGCAGTTGAAAGGCCAATCAGCGAATAAAAGTTCGCGCCGGATATTTGGTGGGCAGCAGCGACATGGGATCCGTATTGTTGGGCACCTCGCCCACATGTTGATCCTGATATTGCCCGGTGGGCTGGTAGGCGCCGTAGGGATCGGAGCGACTGGCCCAGCCACCTTGCGACTCATAGTTGTAGCTCTGGCCAGCGAGCTGTGCCTGGGTCTGGGCATTGCCGTGAATATGCAAATGGATCTCCTTGCTGGGCGGATGTGGTCCGGATGGGGAGCCGCTCAGACCGGTGGGTGCCCACGACTCCTTGGCATGCGGATTCCAGCCGGGATAGCTAAAGCTGGGCGCCGAGTGCTCATACTGGCCAAACAGGCTAGTTTTCAGCGTTAGGAACTTGCCCAGAATCGCCAGTGCGTTCATCACGACAAGCACCTTCAGCAGGAACAGCGATTTCATGCCAATGGCCACGAGGAACGCAACCATGGCGGAGAGAACGCCAAACTTGAAGATAATGGGTACCAAGGCCATTTGTAGACGACGTATCTTGCCAAAGGTACGACCCTCTATAAAGAGAAAAATAGAGAAAATTTTGCTTAAATAACGTGAAGCGAGAAAAACTTTTAAGCTGCAGCAAAGTTCGTTGCCTCAGTCTTTTGTTTTTTTTTTCAAATTGCGGCCAAAGTATGACCACTATAATATAATCATTGAATTGGCATCGCTGCCAAATTAAGCTTTGTTTTTATTTAACCGCTTATAGCGATAATTTCATCAGCAAACAGACCTGAACGCTTAGCTATGCGAAAGTCCATTAAAACGAGGCGCCGAAACGCAAAATAAATAAAAACATAAATATTTTCTCAGCATTTAAGATGCGTGCGCGCTTTTTTCTTTTCTAAAATAATAATTTACGCGAGTCTAGATAAGCAAAAAAAATATGCGGAAAGTGAAATTACCGCAAGGTGTTGCTCTGAGAAAAAAAAACATTCCGTACTCAAGACTCGTAGATCAACTCAAAAGTCTACCAAACAAGCTCTCAGCTGACTCAGCCCAAAAAAAAAAAAGAAAAAATATTATGTCTTTGTGCGTTAACACCTTTTAAGCATCTTTGCTGTTGTTGGTTTTTTGTTCCCCTCTGTCGTTTCTAGCGAGTCAGGTTTCATTGAAAACGAAAGTGAGTCCAAGCCGCGTGATGGGAAATCAAAATTGATTAGAGAAGTCGCTAATCAGCCGCTATCGCTTCTTTGATTGAAAGGGCCAGTGCAGAGCTGGCCGATTGTGTAATCGCAATCAACAGCTTAATAACCTAATAATTGGTGGGAAATGTGGTGCACACATGTTACTTACCCACTTTGTCAGGCTTCTCGGGCTGTTCATCGTCGTCGCCAAAGAGACTTTCACTGAGATCGCTGCGCAACCAGCCCCAGAGCGTGCGGACCATGCCCCAAACACTGAGATCTGTGGGATCCACAGCTGGCTTCACTTCGTTCTTGTTGCCGCTAGTTGGTTTGGCAGCTACTGCAGTTTCCTTATCCTTCTTCTCCTCTTCATCATCCTCCTCCTCCTCCTCATCATCATCATCAGCATCGTCATTTGCATCATCTTCGTCATCTTCGTCAGCGTCCTCGTCTTCATTCTCATCGTCTTTGTTGTTACCGTCGGCTGCCTGAGCAGCCGCTGCCGCTGCCGCTGCCGCTGGCTCGGCTTTGTCTTCATTGTTATTGGCATTAGACGGCGGCTTTTCGGCCTTTTTACTGAGTTTGGCGCCGAGCGCGCAGCTCAGAAAGCACAGAGCCAACAGCAAGGCGAGCAACGAGCGTCGCGCACTTGAACTCTTTGTGAGAAACTGAAAGTACACATAGCATTTTGGAGAAATTATAAACGGGTGTGCGTGTGTGTATGTGTGTGTGTCAAACTGCATTGTTCAGCAATACCAACAAAAGGCGCTTAACACGCATTTCATCATACACGCATCCGATATGCGGAAATTGCGTAAACGAAAGACTTAGGAAGCGAACTTGCTTAAGTAAAACCCTGTAACAGGCCAAACTCTATTACATCGCTGTGAAGTGCTTTCCAGAATGCACTTAAGACACTAGGTACTGTCTTTGTCATTTTACTAACATATTTAACGCAGTCATAAAAGTATTTTATAACCCATATTTTGCTTGCAGCAATTTCCATTTGAACCGCAAGTCTTGCGGCTTTTATGTAATGCGTTTGTGGTGGGGCAACTAGTTTGAGAAATTTGTGTCAACATATATTCGAAGTTATGAGCTTTAAGTGTTTGTTGTTATTGTCTTTCGCGTGTTCCCCAAAATGGTGGACAACAATTTGTATGTAAATATTTGCACTATGTAAATGATGCCAAAAACCTGACACATAAATCCCAAAAGATTTCGTTATATTGCTTTAATTATGAACATCTTGCAAAAAAAAAAAACAAAAACAAAGTTGTGAACGGCTCTAACAAAAGTGAAATTTAAATAATAAAAAAACAAACATTTGATTTAACGATAAGAACTAACATCAAAGCGAACACTTTAAATAAATTGTTCAGATTAAAGCTAAATACATATTTAAGTAGCCCTTGAAGGCCCTTAAGCAACTCTTAATTATTTTCATTATTATTTGGTAAGAACATGCACAAACTGAAAGCCAAGACGCTTTCCATTTTCATGTTTTCAGAACCAATTATATTTATAGGCCAGACGCCTGCATATAAATAGAAAATCTGTTTGTGTGATTTCTAATTGTGCTTGCCCCCAAAAATTTCCCTGAAGCGTAGCCAAAAAAACTCAAAACAGAAGAAGAAACAATTTAATTTCTACGCGTAGGTTTAACATCACAAAAGTCGTGCAAATTATGTGGAACTAACGGTTGGCTTCATTCCATGTAAAGAAAAGCCATTAGCCAAAATAGCCCTCGAGGAATTAATCAAAACTGATTCTGAGACAGTTTAATTAGCTGGGCCCACAAAGAATTCGCATGTCAAGCGAATGCCGTTGGCTTGACATAATTTGTAACCGCTTTTGTGTTATTCAATAAAGCTTATTTAAAGCATTTGATTTCTGGTCATTGTGTGTTTATTTTCTTTGATGTTGTTACTGAACCCCTTTTGTTTAGTTTTTTCGCGGTCAAGTTTTTTGGCTCAAAAGTTGAATTTATGTTTGTTGTAACTGTAAAGCGAAATCTGCCAAGTGGCCTTGATTAAATATACATACATATATATATATATGTATACATATATATATAATGAATTGGGCTTACATATTTAAACAGAAAAAAGGTGCAACTGCAGTGGAAAACAAAAAGAAATTAAAAGAAAGGCTTTTTACGATGACGCAAGAAAAGTAGAAATTCGAATTTAATTTGCGTTTTCATTCAAATATAAACACAAGTGATAAACAATATGGAAAACGGCGCTCCAAATGACTTTTATTTACATATTTTCTGTTTAGACTGACTGATTTGGTACGATCGTTTATAGTAGGTAGTTTTTCCAGCTTAGTTTCACTTTGGATCTGTTCAAGTTTTCTTGTTACCAAGCTGTAGTCAAATTTATAGCTGTGGCATAATTTAATTTACATCTTCTCAGTTGATTTCGTCACACAATGTAACACACATTAAAATTCACTAATCCACATCACAGGAGACGCGGTGAAATTTTCAACTTGTATATTATTAAGTATATACTATAAAAATTCATTGTATAAATATTTAAGCCAGGCACAAAATTTCGCCAGAAGCATTTCTTCGACATATATTTTTTGTTGGTAAACACTTGACGCTTGTGCCAAAATTTACAAAGTTATGAGACGATTCAGTCTTGGGCTTGGGTTCGGTTTTGTTTGCTGAAATTGTTTTACATTTATTTAAAATTTAGCACTTTCGAGTGCGATAATGACTCAAATTAGCTTGTTAAAATGGAAAGTGTTACAAAAAATGTAAACTTTTACAGTTTTTGCGATTTCTTATGCAATATTTGATTGTTCTATGGAAATAGTGTAGATTTAATTATGATTGACAAATATATAAATAAATACGTAAGTTTGTCATGGGCCTTTTTAAAATTTCCATGAATCATTGTCACGGAGTACAAACAAAAAAATTAACCTAATGAAGTCTTAATAACACCAAATTAAAGTCATTAAATTGTTAATGTACGTACTTTTTTAGGGCAAATATTTGTTATCATTCTGGGCATGGCTTTATAATACTATGAAATTTCCCCTTTTATGGGGTTCATTAAATTCTCAACACTTTTCCTTTATTTATTTTATTGCATTAAATATTTGCGTGGGTTGCCTTTTTAAAATTAAGTAGGTGTATTTATGATATTAAAATGACACACACCCAAAAAAAAGGTCACATAAAACTATAAGAAGAAAAGATTCCCCGTCTCCATAAATCATATATAATCCATTGTGCAAGTGGTCGTAAAACTATAAAAATAACCATAAAATAAATAAAACCATCTGTAAACTAGCGCGCAGCTAATGCAATTAAGGCACGTGGTAGATACAAGATACAAGATACAAGATAAATAAAATGTAATTACAATTCAGTAGTGCGCATTATCTAATGGCAATATGCGAGTTTGTAACGTAATGCGGCAGTTAAAGTCACAGTTTATGACACAAAATTCGAGTGACCAACAAAACGAGTAGAAAACATAAAACGCGCTAATAATAGAGCACTTAAAATAAAAATACTTGGACTTGGCCAGCAAATGCCTCAATAGAAAGTTTACTTTTTGGCAAAGGCGGCACAATGCACAGCCAAATAACAAAAACATTGTAAGCAACATTCGTTTTGTCAATCATTGTTTGGCCCTTTTGTCACTGCGATCGACTCCTTTGAGTTGGTTTTAGAAAATACATATACAAAGCGGGAATTGAGGTAAAGCGGCCAAAAAGAGCGCGTGCCTGGCATTAGAATTTCTTTACAGTAATTGGTATCTGGTTGCAGAGCGTATTGTGATCTTGACATGATTTCTGGAATAGCCGAAGAAGACAGCTGTGATCAGTACATTTCCATCTTGATCAGTAACAACATGTTTGACTGTCCATCTATTTGTTTAAATGTAAGCTTGTCTCTCGACTTTAATGTTATCTTAATAACACTTTGGATAGATCTATAATTTTGCAGCAGGCAGATTTAAAATGCTATAGCTAACAGTTAGGAGAGGAATTCTTAATAAAACTGTATAATTTAGCCATATGTACACAAGGGTATTTGATTTTCGACCAGCCGCAAACAAATGTTATTATTTTTTCACTTACCAACATGATAATAGATTTTGGTAGCAGCTGCCTGACGGGATTATGTAGTTTCACTTGATAATTGGCCGTTGTGTTACTTGAATCGTATCCTTAATTATTTCATTGAACTCTTGCTGCGAATTAACTAACTAACTGCAACGTCTTGAACGCTCCAACGACTTTCACGCAACGTTCAAAACAAGTAGCGGGCAAAAACAGAAACAAAACCAAAAAAAAAATCAAACCAAACACGCAAATTGTTTAAACTTGGCCAAGGCGATGCGAATCAAAATCGTATCGGATCTGTTTGCTTCTTGACGCGACTGCTGCGCTTGAGATGTGCCCGTTGACTGCCACTTGGCCACGGTCTCGGGCAGCAGGTAAGGTCTGGACTTGGACTCAGACGCGGACTGGGACTGCGGCTGCGACTTCGACTTCGACTGCGACTTGGACCAAGCAAATTTGCTCTCAACAGACAGACCAGTCTCGCGTGTGGCTTCTTTAACGTGTTTGCTTTTGCTGTGGCGACGTCTCTCCCAACACGCGCTCTCAGTTACAATTTCGTTTTCAACACTTTCTTCACAATTTTCCCCTAAACGGAGACTCGCACCAAAAGTGCCGACTCAATGTCGGCGTCATCACCATTTGCAGCTCCTCTGCCTATGTTGACTCTATTACGAATGGTCGTGCAATGGGACAGAGCACAAAACAGTTTTGCGAACGTGACAAACACGCTGCTGACGTCACAGCCCCCCCCAGACACAGGCGGCACTCACCCATTGAGATCGACGTACCCAGGCGTGTTTCTGAGCCACCCAGCCAAACCAAACCAATCCAACCCAACCCAAACCAATCCAACCCAGTCCATTGCCGTGGTACTCTCACGTTTCGCGTATTTACATTGCAACATGTGGCAGCCACATATCATCAACAGGGTATCACAACTAACTCCTTTTACCTGTCACAATTGATAAAGTGAGCAATTTTCTTCAATGGAATATTTAACACAACTACGCTCACCTATTAAATATTTAAAGAATATAAATAAAAGAACTTTACTAACCTATCCTTTACTAACTTAGCTCAGAAAGGGCATTCAACGTTCGTCTATCTAATTGCGTATCTTTCTCATTTCTTGTTTTGTATGTAACCCCAACATATTTGCCGGCTGCCTTTTACCCGCGCTTTTGTGATTGTTTTGACCCATTTCTCCAGTAAGCCGACAAGCTCGCCCTGCGTCTCTGTCTGGCCCTCTCTCTGCCGCCCATTGAGCAGACCCATTCACTTGGCTTAAAGATCGCTTCCTACAGCAGCTGCTTTGCATGATAAAAGTGCGAGCTGATAAGCGTGTTTTATATGAGCGCATTTTGTGTGTGATGCAAAGAATTTTGATTTGTAAGAAAGCCAATCATAACAGTTTAACAGTTAGTTAGAACTTTGAGTTGAGTTGGGCGTTGCCCAAATGGAAATAACTTCCCAATGTGGGCCAAATGTCAATCAACTGCTGATTAGCTGAAGCTATTGTCACGCTTTCAGCCGGCAATTGCCTCCAAGTGCGGCTGTACCCGGGTTTCAAGTTCATTGCTCGTCGCATAACCCAACCAAACATTTGTCTTAGCAATTTTCAGTCTAGACCATTACATAATGCCACCCAACCTGGAACTGGCAGCAGTGTGTGAAATCCGTTAAGCACATGTGTGGCAATTGCGGCGCGTTGCCAGACCTAAAGTCACGGCCAGCAGTGTACTTTGGTCGCGATGTCAACGACTTCGGCGCGGTCTAAGTCACTGGGTCTAGATTTGGCCGAGACAACTTCCTGGGCGGCTTCTTCTTTTTGTTTTGCTTTCGAATGTGTCAAAAACGTTATAAATGCCCTTTGGGCTACTCAGTGAACATTTCTCCTAACGGTCTTCACGCCTATGACATGATTCTAAGCTCCCGCGTTATCAAAATGACATCATTAGGTTATATCATTTGCATTTTTATGCTTTAAGTCGTAACTGTGCACAAGTTGTTAGAAATGGTTTGGATTGGATTTCGATATTCAGTTCAAATCGTAGAATTAAGCCAATTCGAATCTTTACATGATTCATTTTTTTATTATTTATTATTAAGAATGGAAATATATTAATGGAAAATACCAAACCAATTTTTCATATTCTGTTCTTTTATAAACTTTTTTATGTATTTTATCTGTGTATATTAAAAACTATATTTCTATAAATAAAAATAAACGATTTCATGGTAAAGTCGGGTTCACTTTGGTTCAAACATGAAAGCAAATTAATAACTCTTTTTTTTGCACTCGCTACTACAAATAACTCAAAATTTTTTAAATCTAAATCAATTATGTTTTTTATTTAA
Source organism: Drosophila lacertosa (assembly GCA_004143845.1). Classification (NCBI taxonomy): domain Eukaryota; kingdom Metazoa; phylum Arthropoda; class Insecta; order Diptera; family Drosophilidae; genus Drosophila; species Drosophila lacertosa. The sequence continues at coordinate 33,837 of SCDZ01000568.1, read as the reverse complement.
CAACATGGGATTAAATACAAAAAAAAAATATATATATATAAACAGATATTTCATAGGTAAACAAACTATTTTTTACCATAGCTATTCTGATAGGCAGACGCATAATAACTCTGCCAGTTGGGTGTACTCAACGAGGCATAGGGATTAAAGTTGTTGTTGTTGTAGTAGGTGGGATACAAGTACTGCCCGATGACATAGGGCCAAACGCGTATCCTGACATCATTCAAATAAGTGCTGGCCGTAGGATAGTAATAAGGAGAAGGAGTCGAATAATAATATCCGTTCAAGCTGGAGAATGTGGGGCTGGGCGTGTTGTAGGGATTATAGGGTGTATAGTACTGAGCACAAGTGAACTGTAAGAATAAAAAAGGGTTAGCGTCTATAAGCCTAGACAGATCTCTTTAACTTACCACAAACATGGAAGCGAACAGCAGCAAGCAACAGGATATGGCGGCCATTTTGAATTTGATTTGCAATCACTCTATATATGTATATATCCAAGTGGTTCTAGTTGGTTGAAGCGTTGCTTGTAGACTAACTGTGTTAGCTGTGGCCCATTGCCATTTTTATAAAGTGTGAACCGGGAAGCTGCAATTTCACGCACTGTCACCCAATGCTGGCTTTGCAACATTTTCCAGCGTTTTTCTACTGTGCACATTTTTTTCCATACCATTTTTTTTCTTGCGTTTCGTCATTGAACTTGACTCATCGGGGCTGTTTACCCATTTGAAGTCGCATGACGACGGTGACTCCCACAGCAACAAAAAAAAAGAAGTAATTTTGACAATTTGTTAATAAGTCCAAAACATTTTGTCACATCAACGCAATTCGATTAAGGAGACCAATTATTTCATGGGGCGCAATTTGATTTCGATTTTTATTGTTTATTCGGCTTACAAACAAGTACATTATTTGTAAATTATATAGCAATGTGACGGCCTCGAAATATTGTTGTTGCTGTTGTTATTGTTAGTTGGTGGCCTTCTATTTACATTATTTACACGACAAAGCGACTCTTGATCGATTCTCAAAATTAGACTACATACAATTGTACACAAAACGAAACTCAACAAAAATCGTCAACAAATCTCTTAAACTCTCTACGGTTTACATATTTATGGAAAATAAACAGGCCACACACACACACACATATTTGGCCCTGCTGCCTTTCCAGTACATCATCATTCGTTCTCCTTGCTCCATTTAATTTAGTTAGTTTTCGCTCCTTCAAAGACAATAAATATTTAATTGCAATTGCATTCAATAGTCCTCATCATCTTCGTCTGGTGGATCTGTCGCGTACGTTAATTCATTTAGGTAGAACCATTTCTAAAGTGGGATTAATATAATATAGTCATTATATACATATATTATTTTGATTTAACTTTAACTTACCGGCGACTCTGTGCAGTTGAAATTATAGTCCCAATCACATATTCTGTATTCCTGATTAAAGCTCGTTTCATTGGCGCACAAATGTGGAATTCGATTGCCCTCCTCATCGCACATGTGGAAGATCTACATAAAAAAATTATATAAAATAGTCCATTTTAATATTACTTCGTAGCTTGCATAGCATCTCTTCAATTTAAAGTTTGCTTCGTTTTCCGTTGCATACTTTTAGGCGGCCAAATTGAAAAACTTTGAAAGCTCTTTTTGTGCTTCGTGGCTTTCGCATACACTCACCTGACAATTGTACTCCATGTCCGCGTAGAAGCCCACCGAACGGCGCTTACAATCGAAAGAGAATGTTATATTATCTAAATTCGTCCATTCCTTTGTCTTGTGATTTTGAAATACTGGACTGGCTGGCTCCTGAGCTTCAATAGCGACCAGCAATAAAGGAGCTACAGTCAAATCGGGGGAAAAGTCATTAAAAACTGTTTTATATTTATGTTTATATATCTATCTCTAATACTTGAACATAATTTATTAAAAAAAAATTATTGAATTGAAGGTTTTTTGGGATTTTTAAGGGGAAACAAATTTCCTTTTTGAAGTATAATATATAAAGATCTGAAACTGGTCAGGATTTTTGAATTTTTGTAAAATAATCAGCATAATTTTAACTTAATTTCAAATATTGTTGGCATGCATGGAAATATACACAAATTTTGATTAATTGGAATGCATTAACTTTAATATAGATATTCAATTGTTATGATTTACTAGCAACCTTTGTTTATTCACTTTTGTCTTTGTTTTACTTTTTTTTTTCTAACAGAAAGTCTAACAACAAATGGACGCTCAAGTACGTATTTACTGTAGTTCCTTATGCTCTCTGCAGTAAACTCTTAAATGAGTTTAAGTATTTCTTGGCAGTCTACTTATTATGTGGCTCGCGTGTGCCATTGATTCGGCCTCAGAGCTGTCGTCTAATCGACGCACTTAGCATTCAATTATTCTGCCAACTCGCGTTGCGCTGTGTCTTGTGTTATTGGGGCCACAACTCACCTAGTAAAACGCCGGAAAGCCATAAAATTCTATAACTGTAAACCATTTTTGTTGGACTGCACATTTTGGCCTGTGTTTTGGTTGCCGTCGTCGGTTTTAGCTGCTCTCTGATGTCCAAAAAAAACTGCACTGCGTCTGTTCCGCTTGCACAAACTCCGTCTTGCTCTTTACTCTCTCTCTCTCTCTCTCTCTCTCGCTCTCACTCTCACACACACACTCAGAGTTTGCCGCGTGCTACGCGTCCATGTAGCTGGCAGTTTTCAATTAGGAAGCGCGGCTTTGTTTTTATGGCAGCAGGCACATGGCTAAAAAGAGAGAGAAAAACAAAAAAAACATGAGCTTGTTTGTGGCAACTCCAAACAACAGTTAATTGATGCCCATATTTGTTTGGCACAAACGCAGAAATTCATTAACTGAAGTTACAAAATCTTCATCAACAGCCTCCAATTGTGGCATCTATTTTACATGGGCGAGCCAAACCCGCGAGACTCAAGCCTGAGTCATGCGCCGGATGCCGGCCAACTTAATGTTAACGTTAACGTCAGCTTTTGCTGCTGCTGACTTCAGCTTGATACGCAGGATTAAATTCGTCTAGACTGTGTCTTGACCCACTTGCTGTCGCAACTGTCTGTTTGTCTGTCAGTTCTAAGGTATTTCATAAGCTCATAACTGCACATCAATCATTTGACAGCGACTGCCAAATTAACACGCAGCTCGACAAAAGAGAAGGAAGAGAAGCAGCGCGAAACGTTTGAAATGCCATTAAAAGACAATAACTCAATGGCAGATCCAATCAGCAATAGAATTTATTTATGCAAATTGATTTTCTGTTTTTTTTTATTCGGCTTTTGTGTCTTTTTTCTGTATTTTTTTTTTTTGTGTTTTTTTTGTTTTTGTTGTCTGACTGACAAGCAGCGGCAAAAAGAAAGAAACCATTTTAAGACGACCTTGCTCACGATTGTTTTTCTGTTGTCGTCTGGGGCTAACTCCAATTAATGTGTCAACAGCCGTCGGGTCGGGTCGAACTGGCCTCCAGACCTGGCCGGCGACCCGATTGAGCGATTAGCTCTGATTGCATTTTATTGTGCGACGATTTCTTTCTCTTCTGCTAAATCCTTGACATTTTTGCGTTGTGCGTTGCTCGCAATTTATGAATGCCGCCTGCGTAGACAACAGCAAACAACAGCGATTAACATCGGCTACAGTCTTTATGCAGACGCAAATAATCGTAAATTATTTTCGCCTCCCCCGCATTTCCAACTAATTTTGTGCCGCAACAGGAACAACTAAAGGCTAAACTCCAGACCCCAGTTGCCTGCCACAAAATGAATGATATGCAGATTTAGCTTCGCTTAAAGTGAAGGCGACGTTAAAGGTCATCAGCGGCCAGGCAGATGCGGCAACCAACTATCCCAGCCAGCCAAGGCACAAGGCACAAGGGGCCACCAAGGGGGCACCAAGGGGCACGTTTAAGCCAAAAACTCATCTTTGACTCAGACGAAACAAAGAGGCGCCTGCAAGATGACACAGCAGCCACTGTGCCCTGTCCGTCCATTGGTCTGTTTGTCTCTCACCTTTTCGTTGACCATGGCGCCTGCCACAATTGATGGGACTGGCCGTCGTCCGCCTTCCTCAACCCTCTCGATTGTGCCCCCAAGCTGCAGCTATTGTCAGAGCCTAAGCTTTTAAGCGTGCGTTGAAAATTTCCGCAAAAAAACAAAAGCGTCTTATTAAATATAGGGTAGCACCACAAACCCTTTCGAATATATTATGAACTGTGCTGTTTTGAAAGTAAATTGTGGATTGAACTTATACCAATATTCAACCTTTTGTGGCTCAAAACCTGTATAATTATATTTAGTCGACAAGTTCTTATATGATTCCCTGGCAAAGTGCATTCAAGTTTCGGTGTGCAAGTTTTCTTTTATTATAGTTTGTTGTCTTTTAATGTGCAGCGGCGTCACTTTTGACATTTTCTGACAAGCGTGAGAAACGGCTGGAAATAACTGCGACCCGGCCAAGACTTGGGGACCCATCCATGACTGGGCCATCAATTTGCTCGGCTGCTTTGCTTGGCGGTTCTCAACTTACATAATATACGACTAAATCCCAAACACCAAACTAAAGCCGCACTTGGGCATTTGTTTAGTTTTATTTTGTTTTTTTTTTTTGTATTTTTTTTTTGTTTGTGATCATGTTTTGTGTGTGTGCAAGGCCTTGTTTTTATTTTTTGCATTCCAAGCGCATGCGCGACATTTTTGGAAAGTTTGTTTTGGATTTTGTGGTTTGGTATTGTTTTATTTTTTTTTTGGTAATTCGGAAGTTTGTCGGCGTCGATTTGCGAAACATCGCACTAATTTGTTAATTTTGACGCGTAACCGAAGGCGCAATGTTTGATGGCTTTTTTTGGGGGTACCTATAATTTATGCAAATTGCAAATTATTTAATTTGTCGTAACATCAAAATAAAACAACAGCAATAACAACAACAACAGCAGCAGCAAGAAATCCCACAATTTCAATTTCGCTTGATTTCAAATTTGAAATTTCGTTTTTCATCAAAGAAAGAAAATGCCTGGCAGAAAGCTGCAGCAGAGTGAATGACAGAAAAACACAACACAACTGAGAGGAAAAGCTGAGAAAATTTTTGGTGTGCAGCAGCGGAAGCGTCGCTAATTGGCGGAACTGCACGCCGGCAACAATACGGGTAAAATGTATTTATAAAAGAAATAGTGGAAAAAAAAATGTTGAAACACCAGATGACGACACTTGAGACGACTTATGGCCGCCGCCCCGTTATCGGATACCGCACTTACATAAGTGCAAACATGGCTTAATCATCTCACCAGACGCCCCAGCGGCAGCGGGAGCAGCAGCTCAATTGATTAGCCCAAGCTGCAGATCGCAGATGAGATGGGGATGAAAATTGTTATGGAGCCGCAGATTGTGGCGCCGCAGTTGACACTTGGACTTTTGCACACATATTTCAATGCTATTAAAAAAGACGCCAGCGGCAGCAATAATAACAACAACAACAACAACAAGTACAGCAAAATTTCATTTAATTGATCAACAGCAAGAAAACTTGTTAGCCGACCAGATTGACCAGCAGCTACGTCCCCTGGCCGCGTTGCCACCCCTCGATTATTGGCCTTGAAAAACGGTACGCAGAAATGCGCTTAATACGAAAAATCAATATCGAAACACACACACACATACACACAACAAAGTTGCTGCCAGCCAGCAAATCAGTTAAATGAAAAATAAAAAAAAAAGTTGATCGCTCGCCAAAAAAAAAGAAACCTGCTCAAAGTCGAACTTGTACTAGATGACAGAAAAAAAGTAAGTTTAAAATGAAACAGCTACACCAAAGCGCGCTAATAAAACATAAATTTAAAATATACACACACACATTCACATGCATGCGGTATATGCCAAGATCTTAAACAAATAAATATTGCGAATCGGAAACCCCCCAAACATCTTTGCTGGCGTGACAAAATTAACTGATTGTAAGATTGTTTCAAAGTTGACACATAATATTAATAAAGCACACAGCAGCCAGATCAAAAAATATATCATAAAATTTTGTTTCAGTTTTTTAATGAAACCATTAATAAAAATTAAATGTGCAAATTTCAATTTCAAATAATGAAATTCGCAAAAATTGTTCAAAATCAATTTAAACAAATTAACATATTAGACACCAAACAAAAAAGGAAGACAAAGAAAATAAACTTGAGTTACGCTCATTAAACTTTAAGTAAAAACAAGTTAAACTTAAAAATTAATATTAACAGAATCAATACATTTAGATATTCAAATACAAACTGAAATGTTGTGAGTTGTTTTATTATGGGATTAAGTTATAGACACATATATTATTTTTTAAGCACCCATTAACTGTTAGCTACCCATTTACAGAAGCTCCGCCCACAAATTAAAATTTGCTCTTGCTTCCTGTCACTTTTTTCAAATTTCGTTCAAATGGATCACTTTATTATACTCAATCAATAATTAAATTAAGTATGAGCAACTTTTCTGATTGATTCAATTTGGCAATTATAGTTTTTGCTATGCTTTTAATATACCACAAAATTCTAATCAACATCAGAGTCTTTTGCCGTAAAACTTTCAAAAAAAAAAATCGATTAAAAATTAAGTTGTTAATTATACAACAACAACAACAAAAACTACAAGGGTATTAAGTCTTCGTCACCCCGAAGATGTCTATTTCGTGTTTTTTTTTTTTTTTTTTTGTTAATTCAATGGTTAAAACCCGCTTTTGTTGTTAACATTTGGAGCTTGTCAGCTCAAAAGGCCGCTCACAACTAATAATTCATTAAGATTCCATTAAACGCAGCCGCATCGCATCAAGCGTCAATCGAGCGATCCAAGCGAATCGATCGATGGATCGATCGATGGATCGATGGATCGATCGATCGCTGACTTAAATGCCATCAGCTCAGCATCGACAACAAAAGCGAAACAACTGCAAATCCCAAATCGGCTACCGACGCGAACGGTTACCCCAAATGCCGCTGACCAGCAGCAGCAGCAGCAGCTGCTTCTTCTTCTTCTTCTTCTTCATCAGCTGCGTCCGATTGGCGGACAATACGACATTAACATATCAGCTATCAGCTTTTCGTGTGGTTTTAAATTCGAATATTCGTTACAAGGGCAGCAAACAACGAGCAGAGCAGAAGTTCAGTTATCTGGGCAGATACTCATCTGCGCATCATCAGGTGTCTGTCTATATAAACATATGTTTATATATAGATTTGATTACCATTACCTTGCACAATTCGCTAAGGTAACAGCCCATCGAAGGTGCTTTGATTGATCGCCTTGATTGCTGCCTACCGAATCGCTCCTTTTCCAATGATGAAAACCAAAACTCACAACAACAATAAACACAAAACAACACATTGAAATCAAAAATCAAAACTCATGCGATTTCTGGTGCGAATTTAGCCACCGGCTACCATTGACCAAGTGTCTCTGAAGTGGCGATTAGTCTGCCTGATCAACAACCAGATGATCACACATTTTTTGGAATTACTCAGTCCCATATACCCATTGCAACTGGCAAACAAAAACGGGTAGATTGCCGTTGTGCAACAGCTGATGTATGTAGATATTCTTGAATAACAATTGAGCAAAAGATATTTCTTTTCTATGGGTTGGTTAAGTTTCGATAACATGAAAATAACACAAGGTATAATAATAAAAAGACACTCGTTATTAAACAAAATATTGAATGATTATTGCCGCATGTCCATACCAAAGCGATTGCGTGGATTTTCTAACCGGTTGGCATCCCTGTTTCAAATGCTAACTGAGTTCAAGGCTCGCCACGTGTCGTATACGTGATGTGCCGGTTGTTAGCTGTTAGCTGTTTGGCCAAATGGCTGAGCACGTTGCGATTGCCTTTTCACACAATTAAGCATCAGTAACAGCAGCAACTGCAGCAGCCACAGCAACAATTACAACATTAACTAACTGCTTTGTAATGTGGCAGCAATAAATTTTATGTAAATCGTTTTTGCTTTTAGCCATTTTTTCTTTTTTCTTTTTTTTTTTTGCATTTTATTTGTATTTTTTATTGCGGCTAAAGAAGAAAACGGTGCACAGTTAAACAATGCAAATGAATTACACACAACATTGTAAAACCCCCAACAAAGCCAGCGCCAGCGGGCCAAATGATGTGCAAGCAATCGCAGACATAGATATGTACATACAAACATACACACACACACATACATAGATACATTAACATACACGCGCGAGTATTTCAGCTGGCTGAGCTCACTTGGCCTGGCTTAAAGATTTTCCAAGAATGCGCTGCCAACTATGCTGAGCGGGTGGCTCTGCTATACCAGTCAAGTGTCTTTCCACATACACACACACAAACACACACACACACTTGCTGAGCTGCTGCATATTGCCAACGATACCAACAATAACAGGAAAGAATATTTGTGTTTGATATGTCGAAGACTGAATACCCTAGCAAAGATTTGGCTGAAACTTTATTAATTCCATTAGAACTTCATTAAATATATTGCCAATATTGATAAGAAGCTTATAAATTGCAGATAATCTGCAGAACATAAACACTTTATGATTAACCAGGCATATTCCTGTCAACTGTAGTACTCAATTGTTAGGGTATGATTGTAATAACAACGACAACAAGTTTTTTTTGTCGCTGGCACTTTTCGTATTTATCGATTGCAGTCGCCTGTCCATTTGGCTTGGCAATACAATTGCGAGTTTTTACTCATGAATAATATAAAAAAAAACTCCAGTCGCATTAAATAACTTTCGGCTGAGCTGCCTTTAAAAAGGTTCCAATTAAGCTGGCCAAAACTAGAAATTATTTTAATTATTATATTCTTAAATCTTACTATAAGCACTTCTTGGAATAATATCCCAAACTGGAAATATGATCGAAGAAAAAAAATCCCCCCTGAAGAATCTGTTAAATAATCTTTTGCCAAAACCTGCGCGCATGTCAAAAAAAAAATGTATTTATATATATATATATTTCTGTCTATTCTGGCAGCTGCTTTGTCTGCACTTTATGGCCAATTTGGCTATTGTGGTTAATGGCAAAGTTTAAACAATTGCATTGGCAAGTGCTTGACCAAAAGGCAGCAACAGCAGCAGCTGCTGTTGGTGATCAAATTAAGGCCAATGCTTTCGCTGGCCTCAAACGGCATTTTGGCCATTTGCGCATAGGCATTAAATATGTTAATAGCAGCGCCATCGATACATCATTAAGCGCGACAAGGATTGCATAACGATGAATGCCCGAGCCGGGCCGTCAAATGTGGAGCACGCATTGTATAAGAGATTGCCGCAAATGCAGCTGGGGGTTAACTGGAGCAGAGGATTTCTACCTTAATACACCTACCATTGAGGGCCGAGGAAAGCGTTGCGATGGCTCGTTCAAGTTGCCAGCTGAGTTTGCTCTCTCTCTCTTTTTCACGCGCTTTCCTTCTCTTTCTCCTTGGGTAGCACTTTAGCGAATTTCAACGCATTTGCATTTGGTTTAAGCAGCGTGCGATCTGATCAAATATGTTTAACTCAATTACGTTTTATGTAATAAGCTTTTGGGTTTTTATTGTTTTTTTTTTTGCACTGGAAAAACTATTTCTTAGGCGGCCGTTGTTGTTGTTGTTGTGGCTGTTGTTGTTGTTGTTGTTGTTGTTGTTGCCGTTGCTGTTTCATCGACAATTGTTGTTGGCGTTATTTCGTTATTTCGCCACCAACAGCATTTTTTTTTTTTTTTATAAATATTGCTCTTTCTTCACACGCACAGCAGTACACTAATACCAATCAACAGACAGCAGTTTACGCTCAAAGCTCACACAAACACGCACACACACACAGAAACACTTGGGCAGAGAGTAGCGCGCGCGTCTCCGCGTATCCGTCAGATAAAAAAAAAATAAAAAAAAAAATACAAAGGCAAAAGACAAAGCAACAACCGTTCGCTGGGGCGCACGTCGCACGAATAAAAGCCACAGCCAGAGCCAAACAAGCACTTGACGGCACAAAATTTAACTTTGGCTTTGGTTTTGGTTTTGATTTCAGCTTTGGCTTTGCCAAAGACACTCACAAAAAATAAAAACACGAGAAAAGGCAAAAAAAAAGTCAACGCCACAGAAAGCAAATGTTGTTAAATTGTAACAAATTTGTAAAATATGTTTCGTCAACGAACGTAGTTTTTGGCCAAATGCATTTGTTTTCTTGGCTTTGATATTTGGCGACTGGAGCTGCGCCTCTGAATTCGTTCGCTCAACTGGTTCGTAAGCCGTCGCTCAAATTGGTTTTATACGCACGCTCAGCGGAGCGCAAGCGGTTAACAGATTTAACTCAGCTTCAGAGCCAGCCTCCCATCTGGTTGCCATCTGCAGCTTTGGCCAGCAAAGAGCCAAACTAGCTGGCGAGCGCACCGGAATTGAGGAATTGAGGTAGGTTGAGCGCAAAGCGCACTGAATGAATCTGCAGGCGGTGCTGCCAACTTGTCGCAATTTTGAGCTGACGCGATTTACACAAAAGACAAAAAGCGCACATTTCAAATCCCATTCATAAAGTTTCAGTTGGTAGCATAAGCATAGGTGCACTGAAAGAAACTTATGTTTTTTTTTTGTTGAAAAAAATGAATTAAAAAACAAAAATTCTACAAGAAGCAAACCTTATTTAAATCGATGTATAAGGAAAGTCTGGTCATCTAAATCCTAATCCTAATCCTAATTTTATCCTTCATATCCTTTATTTAAGCTAATGCTTCTTTACTTAGGGAAGTTTTATGTAGGACATCCAAATGTTGTTGCTAATTTGAAATAAGGAAATTTCTGTTCAAACTGGTTTTGAGCTATTTAGTAATATATATATATATATATATATATATATATATATATATATATATATATGTACAACATACTAAGACTTAGTTTCTCATAGTTGCCAAGATTTGTGTTTATAAATTATAAAAACTGGCATTCGTGCGTCATATAATAAATAAATATTTAAATATTATTTTTTCAACTTGATGTAGACTTTGTTTGTCCAAATCAAGCATAGAAACTAACTTTAAATATTAAACTTTTGCTTTGCTAAATATTTCGCACACCACCCAAAGAACTAAAATATTTAATCCTTCGTGGGGGTATTAAATCAATAGCAGCCCAAAAATAGTATTTTACTTACTTGTTTTATGCTACTCTGGCAGCTGGACCAGTTCTCTGGGCAGAATATTGCCGCATTCAGCTTTTGTTGTTTAATTAACATAATTAAATATAAATGCGAGCAAAAGCGCTAAAGCCAAAAATAAATTTACATAAGAACAACTTTTAGTTTTTGGCCAAAAACCGCAAACAAAAACAAAAACAATACCAAAAGCAAATGCTTTTTTTTTTTTTTTTTGTTAAGCTTGTTGACTGTTAAATCGACATCAAGTTCATCATCAAACACGTCTGATTGTGCGAGACTTTGGCCATTGGGCATTGGCCATTGGCCATTGGGTCTGGCCCGGCCGCCCGCTCAACTGGTTGGCAGCTGCGTCTCCGGTCATAAGATCTGTTCATTTGAATGCCAAAGGCATCGCTTTGCTCTTTTCACATTTTGGCTTAGCTGTGTTTTGTGGCACTAAAAGGCAATTTATGATGAGCGCGTCAGAGTGCCAGAAATTAAAAATTTATGACCATAGATGACGGCGACCAAGACGAAAGATGAACAGTAACAGCAGCCCCAGCCGCAGCCGCAGTAGCCAAGCGGCCAAGCGGCCAAGCGGCCCAGCGGCAATGCGAAACTTAAATGTCAAACTAATTTAAACAAGACGCTCCATAAAAACTGGATTAATTAAGGTGGCAGCCGTCGTGCTGACGTGTTTTTTTTTTTCTTATTTTTTTTCTATCTATTTTTCATTTCTTGACTTGGGCGATTGATAGCAGGCCACAAAACACACAATGCAGCAGCTAATGAAGGAAACGATATTGATAAACCAATGAGTGATTGGCCAATTGAGTGATTGAGCCAGATTGCCAGATTATGGCCAAGTCTGATTGGAGTGCTACAACGTTTTGTTCGACACGGACATTTGTCTGTTTACGTTTGCGTTTGCTTTTGCGTGCGACAATTGTGCTTTTTTTCTTCTTATGTAATTAAATTCAAATATCTATTTTAATTAACAAGCGCCAGCCAACGGGGCGTATGCGCAATATCTTGTCTTGTTATTACACTTATTCAATTAAGTCGAGTGTCTTTTTTCTCTCTGCCCAGATCATTTTGTTGTTTTTTTTTTGTCTGGCCAAAAGGAAAGGTGTTGACCTTGTCTGACACGCATCGAGACACACACACGCACACACACACATAATTAACACACGCGACTGTAACTGGGCGTCGCACTGGTTTACCTTCCAAAATTTCCAAATGCATTTGCAGCAAGGCATTAAGTGAAGAGCCCTTCACAAGAATTTGAAATGCTCCAGCAAAAGTGAAAGCTTTTTATATACATGTTCCTCTCTTTCTGTCACTGTTAGCCTCTCATTTTGTTAACTCCCAAAAATAATATTGCCGTCGTTTTCAAGTTCAAGGCCATTTATTGGTCATTGGTATTTTGAGCTTCGCTTCAATCTTTTGGCATTTACTTTCATATGTCTTTGTATAGGTGCGTGTGTGCGTGTGTTTGTATTATATGTAAATACCTGCATTTATCTCATATATCAGGTGGCTTTGTTGTTGTTGCAACACTTGTGCACACAAATTATGTCCATAATTACGCGGTTGTTAATCGATTTTTAAGTTGTTCCCCCAACTCTCGGTTATACAACACACATTTTTAACACCTTGCGGACAATGGAAATTGCTTTTGTTGTTATTGTTGTTGTTGCTGTGGTTGTTATTAGAGTTGTTTGTCGTTTTCTTTGTTGCAGTTGTTTATAGCATTGGCATTTTGGGGCGCGCACTCGTTGCTCTGAACCAATTTAAAAATATATATATATATTCAAAAACAGCCGAGTATATTCAGCTCAAGTCAATCGGAAAGTCAATAAAATATCAAGTTTTATATGCAACACCTATTAAAAGCTGTTGCCAAGTCGCACACACACACACACTCACACACACACACACACACACACACACACACACACACACACACACACACACACACATAAATATACAGTTACTCACACAGTTGCATTATCTAAAAACGTTTGCATTCAAAAACTAAATGCATGCTAGTATCTAGAGCATGAAATTCAACTGGCCGCCTGACTGGACTTAACCGAACTGGACTTAGACTGGACTTGAAGCAAGTGGCCAGTTGATTGGCGGAGCGATTTGAGCCTAAAACCAATTGGCTTAGCAAAAGCGCAATTCAATTGCGCTGAAGGCAAAACCAAAAGCATGTTAAAAAGAAGATTTAATCAAAAGATATGCACTGGCAAATACCCTGCAATAGGATTAATAGAATAATAGTGGAAAAGCAAATGTGCTTTAATTCATTTAACTCACTTAACTAACTTGGTTCAAGTCTTGATAAGTTGTTTGGGAATAAGGCAACCTTATGTATTAAATATGTTAAACTTAAAGTATTAAATTAATTGAAAAATTATATACAAACAAATACATCTCATACTAATACTTTATTTTGGACATAAAAGTTCATCATGTCCACTTTATTTGTTTGATAACTACAGGGTATATTGTAACGTGAATGTACTTAACTAAAAAGCTGATCAGTTATCGATCGATGCCTAAAGTCTTGTTGCGACAAATGTTAAGATTTATAACTGTTTTCAATAATAGCCAAATGGCGTTGCGATTAGAAATGGAATTTTTATGGTAATACAAAGTCTCAAGTACAATCAAAAATTATATAAATGTATATTTTGTACAAATATTGTTGCATAACTATTTCAATATTTATTTAATTTCCATCGAACTAAAGTTAAGCTAGTTCTTTTTTTTTACCAATATTTCTCAAACTACCTTTATTAAGTCATCTTGCTGGGTTTGTCGACGCACGAAATTGAATAATTTGGATACGAACACGTCGTGTTGAGTCGTGCGTGTTAGCACGACACGCAACCAACTATAGTTGGAAGCTCTTTTTACTTTTAAGCTTGTGTTCTTTTTTGTATTTGTGTTTTTAATTGACAACGAACCGCTTAAATTGTTTAAATAAAAAAAAATTGTATGATAAACCTAATGCTGTCTCATGTTTTACTTAATAAGCTACTTTAGTAACAAGTATTTGGAATTCGATAAGACATTCTAGCTATACGAATTTTGTGCTCATTTTGAAATATTTGCAACTTGTTAGCGTTTGTACTTGATTTATGTGGAAAATGCTTTGTTTTTATGCTGAATATGCCATATAGAGTATTTGTGACTCGCCCATTCTTAGATCATTGTGCACCTTTCAAATTCTGTCAGAGACGTGCATTGTTGTTGTTGTTGCCAGCACTCAAACAATGCCAATTGCATTTGATTTGAGTTCGAAAAGCGACTGCAGCAGGCCAAGAGGCCAATTACTCAATTCGCATGCAGCAGCGACAACTGCAAATGCAGTTTAAAGTTGAAGTTAAAGTTGCATTTGTGAAGTGATTGGCGCTGCCGCCGCCCCATTCAGACCGCCAGTTCACCACACCCCGCCTTGGCTACTGAGCGACACTCAAATTACCGAGGTAAGACTAATTTTGATTGTGTATGGACACACACACACACACACACACACACACAGACAGAGACACACACATGCTGCACAAGCAGCTCACGTGCAGACCCCCGTTTGGCCCCAGTGCACTCGTCTGACGAGAGAGGGCGCTGTCGTCACCAGCGTCGTCGCCTCGCGTTCGTTTCTTAAGTCATTCGTTTTGCCTGACACTAAATTGTTGCACTAAAGTGTTTGTGTTGTTGTTGCTGCTGTTGCTGCTGTGGCTTGTTTGTTGTTGTTTGGCGCTTGTCGATCTCCAGCCGAGTTTGTTTTGGTTTTTTAATACCCTGTACCTATTGGAAATATATACAAAGGGGTATAATCTTTTTTTGCAAGGATATTTAACAAGCAAAAATAAAGAGAATATATAATCTTGGCTTTGCCTTACAATATATCCAATTAACAATTAACAATATAAAGTAACTTAAATGTATTTTTCAAGAATGGGAGCAACTACAGTTTGTAGCTGATTATAGGGTGTCTGGCGGTTGCGCAGTTGCAACAAAAGCACCCCTTAGTTGCTTGAGTATTGGGTTTTGGGTTTTGCGTTACGAGTTGGGTCAGGTTGCAGATTCGAAAGTGGGTCAATTTATTACTGCAATGCATTTTTTCACTTTGCTGCCTACTGCTGCTGCTGCTAGTTGGCTGTTGCTCAGCTTTGTAGGCCAGTTTTTTTTTTGGAGGGGTTTGCTTAAAATTAATTAACAGCGAGCTGAGTTGTGAGGTGGGCGTGTTGTTTAGCCAGCTAGGCGCAGTCTCAAGCTTCAAGCTGTCAATTTGGCCACAAATTAAATCACATTTGGGTCGCTGCATTTTTTGGCCGGTGTTTAACGATTAGCTGTGGCCGGGTCGAAGGTCACGCGGGGCACAGGAATCACCTGGGGCTGCATCTAACACAGTATGTGGGCTAAATGTTAGGCTGATGATGCGCTTGCTGTACAACAAATTGCATAAGCCGTGCGAGCAGCGACCGCAGCCAAATGCAGCTGGAAATGCTGGTAAAAAGGTAAAGTTTGAGTGCAAGCTATAAATACGGCAGGCCAAAATGCCTGGCATGTTGAAGCCATTAGGGAAGACATGCCTGCCGCTGCTCTATGGCAATTGCAATTCGCTTTTTGGCTAATGTCTCCGATTTTGGCTTTATGTGTGAGAAAACTCAGAGACCCGGCAGCCCGGCCAACTGACAGACCGACCGGCAGACAAAACGCATTGGCCATTGACCGTTTTTTATGGCCATCTGCTGCAAATAAAGTACACAGCAGAGACCAAATTGCCATTGTGGGAGTTGCTTTTAGCTGACTGTGCATTTCGGCTCATACGACTTTGCCCATTCATCTTCGTATTGTCTATAAAACTTTAGTTGAATTAACCGAATTTTTGGGTTTGCAACAAACATCAGACACTGCTTGCATGGTGATATAAGCACTAAGCATGTAAGCAGTGCAACGATCGTTACCATAACGGCCAGAAATTGCATGAACAGCAAGCAGTGCATATTGTTTTAATGTCGTCGGCAAACCGTAAAATAAAATATAAGCTTTGACACTGCTTGCTTAATACTAAAGTACTCATTGCTACAACACTATGCGCTGTAGTGCTTGAAAAGCGATAAGATCGCTTTACGGTCTTAAATTTCTAAATTATTATAATCAAATCTAAAAGCTTAGAATATCAAAACGCGACTTTAAAATGCGTTAAACCTATCGCTTCCAAGGGAACTTTACCCAAATCCTTACCAAAGTAAAATGAATGCGTTTCGCATTTCATAAACATTCTTAATTAATAACTCATATTTCAACTGCCAATGTGTAATTAAGCCCAAAAAGTCCAACTTTGCCGCATAGCTGGCGACAATTATCTGGTAATTTGAGGCTCTTTTCTGAGCAGCATTTGGTCTTCTCCTATTCCCAAATAATTAAACAAAAACATTGAACAAATAACGTAAACAGCTTTTTATTGAAATAGACTCTTATAAGTAAATAAACATCATGAAAGTGTGTAAACAGTTACAATTAGCATCGGGGGCAGACGGCGCACCAGAACATTCCCAATTTCGACAGTTTGCTGCGAAATAAAGTAAAAGACAAGATTAAAGCAAATGCCTGAACGCCATATTTGATACACACACACACTAAATATATGTATGTAGTATGTACATACACATATATATTCACATTGTTTTTTTGTTCTTTATCAATATACATATTCAAAGTTGTGCACATGCTTATCCATATTTTATTTTATCTTTCTCTGCTCTGCCTCTGCTTTGCGCGTTGTTTTTTTTTCTGCTGTTCCATGTGTCGTCGCTGTGACTGTTACGGTAATCGGCAATTCATTCCCATGGACCCCGCCGACGCTCGCTCGCTGCTTGACCCCTTGGTACACCTAACCTCTCATAGGCTATGTCTGATCATATTCAAAAAAGCACAGACAAAGCCTAGTAGAGGCTAGATTTATAAGGAATTTCGATTGGGCACGCCCCTTAAAAAAAAAGACACAACTTTTTATTGCTTTCCACGTCATGAATCTAATCTCGGTAGCGAATAACGGAGAAAATTGGGAGACGGGGCAGCTGTGAAAAAAACATTTGCCAGTGCGCCGCTTTCTTCTTGTTTTATTTGCGATTGCGTTTTAATTTATTAAGTTGTTGTTGCTGCCGTTTGCATCGTGCTTTGCGTACGTTCGGTTCATGTCTTTTATTTTTTAGGTAGTATATAAAAAAGACACGGGCCAACGAGCTCTTTTCACTCCATGCGAACAGAAACTTTCACTTTTCTCGCATTCATTTATCGCATTTTCGTCAAGTAGCAAATTAATTGCAAGCAAAAAAAAACGATAAATTCAGCCGCGAAAATGTCGTGCAAACCAGCCGAATGTCGATGCGCGAATGACCAGATACGAAGAAGGAGAATGTAGAAGAGCGTAAAATTAGCGCCCACCGTCAACTAGAACAGCAATAAATTCAAATGAGCGCCAACACACACCGCATTAAGCTATGTGTATGTTTATTTATGTATGTGTTCGTGTATGTTCGTATTTATGCAGCCTGTTACTGAGTGTGAGTGCATTTTAAAGTTCAAGTTCAATGCGACGGTCGCTGCTGCTGTTGCTCCCGCTGATTGCGTCGTATTAGAATTCTTGCTCTGCTCAGCAATCGTCGAACCACACATGCATACAGCCACACATCCGTACAGGCACACACCCACACCAACGACATGATAAAGTGCACGTACACGCAAATCGATCGTCTTCGTGTTCGTCGCCGTCGTCGGTGGCAACGTCGTTGTCTTCTAGTCGCTTTCTATTTTAAAGCTCGCTGGCACGAAGGTGCCACTCTGCTCTCTCGTCGGCGCTCGCTCGCGAGCTCGCGTTTTCGCTATCGTCTACCCTCACCTTGGCTGCTGCCATGTACCTGCGCAGGCATACGTCATAGACGAAACTAACGCTAGTTTCTCTCTGCGCGGCCTTTATTGTTGGCGTAGTCTATGCCGTTGTTGTTGTTGTTGGGCCTGAAGTAATCCATGTCAGTAGAACACGAACACTTTCGATTTTTTTATTTCGCTTGACGTTTTGCGCGTCGCGTGGCGGCTCCGTTGGGCGTGCGCCTCGTTTAAATGTGTTTTCTCCTTATCTGTGCTGCTGTATTTGCCATGTTTACGTTATCGATCATTCTTAAGCCCAATGTTTTCGTATGCATCACTTTTTATTTTGAGGGCGACGCCTTCTTTAAAAAAAAAAAAAAAAGTTCTGCACTTCATGTTGTTCTTCCATTCTTTCTATTTTTTATCAATTCCCGACTCCAACGATCTTGACACTCGCACAGTTTTTGTTTTAATAAAATCGAGTACGCGGCGGGCTTAAGCTTTTATACTATCCAGCGGCGTCGACGTCCAATGGCGACGCACGCAGCGTTGCAGAAAAAAAAGTGGAATTCCGCGTGTATGTGTTGGTGTGTGTGTGTGTGTGTAGACTTCTGTGTGTGCGCGATCACTGCTTTCGATGCTTCATTTTATTATTTTTGTTGACTTTTTATATTCGAATTCTTGGCCAGCGAAATATGTACATACAGAAATGAAACAACGACGGAATGAACATTTTGCATCTTCCGATCGCCGTTTATATTGGCAATGGCGATGGCTCTGCCAGCGGCGCTGCCAACGTCGCTGTTAGCGTCGCTGCTGCTAACTTCGCCGCTGCTGCTGTTTCTGCTGCTGCTGCTGCTGCACACACGCACACATGAATATGAGTTACTTTAGCATCGTTTTGTTTAGTACATATTTTCGGTTTGCCGTTTTTCACTTCGCTTTTTTCGGCCGATTACTTTGCTTCTTTCTTTTTTTTTATTTGGTCGATTTCACACACACATGGATATATCTGTTCTTTCTGCAGCCTGCGTCGCCCACTCTCCCAGCCCCAGGCCCCATTGCCAGACGTGTCGTTGTCGC
Source organism: Drosophila lacertosa (assembly GCA_004143845.1). Taxonomy (NCBI): domain Eukaryota; kingdom Metazoa; phylum Arthropoda; class Insecta; order Diptera; family Drosophilidae; genus Drosophila; species Drosophila lacertosa. The sequence goes on along the minus strand of SCDZ01000568.1, from coordinate 14,707 downwards.
TTCTGCTTTGCTTTGCTTCTCTTCTCTCTCTCTCCCTCTCGCTCTCTCTCTCATTCTGTCTCTCTCTCTCTGGCTTTTGTTGTGTATGCTATGCTTGTCTTATAGTTGTTGTTGCCTTGCATGGGTGTTGTCTGCCTTTTTCTGAGGGCGCAAATTAAGTTCGACTCATTAAACCGGTCAGCTTATAAAACATAACAAAAAAAGGCAGTTACTGAAACTTAAGTGAAAAGCAGTTCATCAAGGAACGAACAAATTTCCTGCTGTTTTCCTTGTCTTGCGGTCAGTTAAGCATTTTGCAGCCAAGTCCCCAAGTTATTGACCGACTTTACTGTAACCCGAGCACACAAGAAACTCAATGCTGATTGGCGTTCCAAGCAACTGGAGAGGCGCCAGATGACATTTACCAACAAGCTGGGCATTGTAACTGTTTGTGGTTTTTGGTCATCAAAGCATAATTAATATAATTATGGATATACCATTTTGTAATTGCAAGTATTTTATATTCTTTAAGATACACATCCATGTTCATACATATGTACATGTATGTATGTTTGTGCGTTCGTTTAGCATGCAAAGTTGATAAATCAACTTGAACTCTCTATGCACGCGCTGCCTTTGATTACACACACAGATACATGTATGTATATACATATACATTGTATATATGTATGTACATATAAAAATTTATACATACATATCTCAGTTGTCGTTCCTGTTTTTTTTTTTGTTCGATCGAATGCAATGAACTTAACAACGACTTTGCGCTTGTTTCTTTCAAAGTAAATATAATATTCAAATTTTAAACAAGTAGGGTTCCTCTATTCCATTACCAGCGCGACTAAAAAATACCCTATGCTCAGCAGCCATACGGTACATACATGCATACTCACTTATTACAAGCTTTTCTTCTTTTAAATATGGAAAATTTATTTGAAATCTGTAATATCCTTTTAATTTGGATAGGTGAAGTGAAGTTATTTCATAAATTAAATATTTCAAAGTTCCTAATTCCATAACTCTACCTATCCTTATCTCTAAAATATGCTTAATAATCTTTGTCATTTATTGTTAAAGGATATGGGACGTATTATTACGTATTCGCATGGTGAAGAGAAATTGGAAATTAGTGCGTTTTAAAACAATACATTTTGTGATGTTACTTTAAGCATGTTACATACACTTTGCCCATTTCTTGGCCATTCCGTTGCCACATCTGCAAGTTGGTTACGGGGTATTTAAAATAAAAAAAAAAAACACAAATCAACAATCAACTGAAATGCTTTGTTTACGGCGGATCCAACCTGTGTGAAATCGGCAGTTTCTACGACTCCGTCTCTGTCTCCGTTTGCGTCGCATGAATTGAAGAGCAACTTGCAAAAGCGCCAAATTGCAGCGTAGAACATCAATTTTGGGTGAAGAGTTTGCGTTTGCGTTGAGTTCATTGGCATCGGCGTTCACTTCATGTAGCTTCATGTAGAATTTATTTATCACTTGAAATATTTTGCTAACAAATTGCAGTCAATGACATTACTCTGCACACAAATACGCGCATGCGCACACACACACACACGCAACATACAGGCGCAGCAAATGAGCGGCGGATGTGCTGCGCCTGTCTGCGTGGGCAGGAGAGGGGAAGAGCAGGAGAGCGAAGAGCGGAGTGTGGAGTGTGGAGAGCGGCAACAGGTCACGCAAGCGTGCTAAGGTTTATTCATCTCGCCCAAAATGCGCAGCAGCTTCGAAAACAGACTAAATTTGAGGCGAAATCAATGGGTTGAATGATGACGGTGCGAGGGAGACAGAGATTAAAGAAGCGAGAGAGAGATGCGACGGCTCCTGCTCAGACGTTCAGCGCACACTTGTGCAAAGCTCAGACGACGACAACAAAAACAACAAGCTTTTGGTTAGCTTGGCAATGTGGGAAGAGAGAGAAGAGAGCAGAGGAAAAGGAGAAGGCAGGAGGCAGGCGAAGCTGGTGAAACGTTCTGCGACAGCGCCGAATAACAACAATAACAACAACAACAGCAACAACGTCGGCGACGGCCTGAAAAAATTGTTTAATTATAAATTGTAGAAAAGAAAAATAGTCAAGCAAAACAAGGCACCAAGCGAGCGAGTGAGCGAGATAGACAGAGATGGAGATAAGTTTTTGTTGAAGGACACACGCGGTCTTTAAAAGTGAGTAATGCACTGGAGGTTGTTGACTCGATCGCCGTCGGTTGTTGTTGTTGTTTTTGTTGGCGTTGCTGCTGCCAGCTTATTTCTGCTTTTGTTTTTGTTTTTTGCGTTTTTGCACTGCCCGCTGCCCACATACATATGCAAGTGTGTGCGTGTGTGTGTGTGTGTAGAATCTTTTGTTATGCGCTTTTATTTTTTTGGGGTTGTCGTTGCTTGATAGCTGCCTCGTCTTCTCTCTCCCGCACTCTCCTCGTCTTTCACTCGCTGCGCATGTGTGTGTGTGTGTCTGTGTATGTGCAAAGTCAATGTGATTAAACTTTATGCGCAATTTATTTTGCATTCACACTCACCACATTAACAACAACAACAACATAATACAAACATATTGTTTAATTTTAGCTTAAAGCGCAAACAAAAATAAAAAAAAGTACTGTAACAGGTTCGGGCTCACGACACGTATACGTAATTTTACGAGTCGAAATAGTTAAGAAGGCAATTGCATTTGACATTTGCCAAACTTCTCAAGATCAGCAGTTAAGCAGATTTCTACACAGATTATTCTTGGTCTTCAACTTAACTCCACTGATTTATCTGTGAATAGCCGAGTCAATCTTTTTCCAACTTTGACAACTCCTATGAATGTAGCTCTTAAATGTATATACATATAGTTTTTTTTTTATCAAAACGTAACATTAACCCTAATAAATTTGATTTGCTAACGTGTCTTATGAAATTATTAAAAATAAAAGTAAAACTACAAATCACTTTAAAAATAATTGAAGCCTTGAAAAAAGCACATAAAGCAAGAAAGTAAAGTTATCTTTGGGATGCCGATGATTTAATACTCTTGCAGGATGTGCACTTTAGCCTTATACATGTATACAAAGCGGTAATAAATTTTCTATGATATTAGACTTTATTATATAGTGGCTAATATCGATACAGATAAAGAATAATTAAGGTTTATTTGTTCCCAAGAGTCAACTTCGTTATGTTTCACATTTTGTGGCAAAGTTGAAATACCCTTGGCTAGGGTATATTAGCTATAAGAAACGCATGCAATTCTGTGGAATGGAATAGCATCTATGCAATGAATTTGGCATTCTACAGATACCCATATGACACAATCTCAAGGAATTTGCGTGCTTTCCGGTTGCAGCGCGTTTAGTGCTGCCAACTTGCAACTGCATCTGTGGCAAGTCGCGCGAGGCAGCAACACGTGTCCCAATGCGGGTGTTAAATGCTGCAAGCGTTTCTCCAGCTGAGACACATTTCACGACTGCCAGTTGCGAGTTGCGGTTAAAGTTGACGACCAACAGCAGACGCCACAGCAGCCACAGCCACAGCCACAGCAAAACTTGCAACACATGAGACCGAAGAAAGGGGGAGAGAGAGAGAGAGATATGACTATGCATACATATGTATGTACATATGTATATGCATATACTTTGTTGTACACGCAGATGAACAGATGCGCACAATATGGTGCTTTAATTTTAGCTCCTGCCGGACACAAACCAGGGACACTGTTGTTGCAGTTCTTGTTGTTGCCGTTGTTAATCGTCTTGACAGCCAGAGGCAGCCGCTTTGTGCGTGCTGCTCCCAAGGCCAGTGCAATATTTTACACTGTAACGTCGCCACGTCGCGTCGCGTCGTCGTCGTCGTCGTCGTCGTCGTCGTCTTCATACGGCGACTTCCGTCAGCGTTTCCTCCAGCGCCATCAAGTCCGCCAGCGCCGCCTACTCCCCCGCCAGCGTCGCCTCCTCCTCCTCCAACTGCAGTGCGTCATCTTTCGGTTGCTAAACACTGTGAATGTGATCGTGAACGGGAATGGGAATGGGAATGGGAACGTATACATATTTTTTAACTGGCGCTGCATTTCATGGCTGGCGTTTTATTTTTCGCCTTGACAACACAGTTGTGTAGCCTTTTGATATTGTTGTTGTTGTTGTTGTTGTATTGTTATTATCATTGTCATTGCTGAACGCCCACACAGACGAGAGCATTAAAAGTCAAGCTTCGAGCTTCTCGAATATCGCAACTGATTTCATTATAATTATATATATGATCGATTCATTGAAGCTTCGGGTTTAACGCTTTGATTGATTCCATAGACCAGCAAAAACATTAAAACTAGCGTATTATATTCTTGACAAAAGCAATTATACGTCAATAAGGCTGCTCGACTTGGAGTTACCCTGCAAGCAGGAAATTTAATTATCAAATCAAAGATCAACTAATTCCGCGTATGGTATAAATATCAGTTTTAGCTCTAATTGAGTTCAACATCGTTAGTTGTTTCTGCCAACAACCTACCCTTTTGTATTGGCAACAGGGTATATAAAGTCTCAATTACTAGAGCAATAGCGTGAGAGGGAGTAAAATAGGAAGAGAGGAACTAGCATTGTGTGGCATTCAACAAGAAAGTTGCATTCGCTTAGGGGGCATAGACAAAATCAGAGCTTGATTTGCTGCTGAATTGTCCCAAAGCCCAATCGCCAGGTTAGCTGTGGAACACAAGTCAGGGCTCACATATAATATATATATACATATATATATTTATTTGTAATTCATTACAATATGGCAAATGAGGATAGTTTCTGGGCCACGAAGTAAGTAAGCAAAATTGCTACTACTGCCAATCCAATTGGATCCTTCTCTAAGCATTTTGTGTAGTCTTTATTATTTGGGTACACTGGGACTTCTGTTAACTGTGATCGTTCTGGCGCTGCCCAAGCTGCGACAGACACTCAAATGCCAAATAATTCGGCTGCACACGCATTCGATCAACTTCACACCGATCAAGTACTTGGAGCAGGAGGAGGCATCCTTGACGCACGTCTCCAAGCGGCGTCTTGAGCTGGTGCGTCGCAAAACGCTCATACTGGACATGGACGAGACGTTGATTAGCTCGATAATAATCTATCATACGCCAGGCTCGCAATCCAGTCGCAGAACACGCTCCAAGCAGGATATAGTGGCAACCCTGCCCTGTGACTTCAGCTTCTATCTGCCACTGTGCGACGCCACCGTCTACGTCTACAAGCGTCCGCATGTGGACTTGTTTCTGAATTGTGTCGCCAAGTGGTATAATCTGGCCATCTTCACTGCTGCCACGGAGATGTATGCCTCGCGTGTGCTGGACTATCTGGACGCAGGTCGTAATATCCTGCGGCGGCGAATGTTCCGACAGGACTGCATAAATATTTGCGGCATTCATGCCAAGTTCGTGTCCATAGCACACAATGATCTGGCCAATGTCCTTCTGCTGGACGACTGCCACATGGAGAACAGCTTCAATGTGGGCAACGCCGTCCACATCAACAGCTACCGCATTGGCACCAAGGACGACCATCTGCTCTGCATGCTGCCCTTCCTCGATGCTCTACGCTTCACACAAGATGTCCGCTCCGTTCTGGGACGCCGCACCCGTTACGACTGCCTGACAACCTGTTTGGCCGATGATTACGATTTGTCGAACAACTACGAGTAGAGCCCACTGCTGCTAAACTACTTTTAAGCTATATATTTTGTCTTTACGTTTGATTGCGGTAGTTTTCACATAAATGCGCTTTGTGCGTAAACCAAGGCGGCTTAGTCATGCTTTCTTTCTTTGCAACTGGAACGTTAGTCACTGATCAAGTGAATCACTAGCCCCAATCTGATGTTGCCTTGTCCAAGGTTTCTGCCCTATCTGCCGAAGTCAGTAAACCCAGCGCTCATTGTCAGCTTCCTTTAGCAAACTTTCATATGTGCCCTGAATTGGTTTTGTTTGACGAACGGAAGCATTTTTAAATATATATATATGTATATTCTTAGTCAGCATTAAGTGCGGACTCGGTTTAATCTTGTTCATCTACAGGTTTCTTAGTTTGTCTATTAGAGGAGAGAAATATGGAATATAAGATCAAGTTAATTGTCGATATTGAAATTTTGACTCAGAAATACAATGGTAACAAAACAAATGGTAAACAAGTGAGAACATTGCAATCGGGTATAGGCAACTGTACAATACCTTGTTAATACTTTTTTGACAGGGGGCAGATTTTGAATGAAGGTCAATTCAAAGACTGACTATGGAGTATACTATATATATATATAAATATATATACATATATATGTGCATATATATATATTCAAAGTTACCAATCTCTAGCTTTAACCGCAAACAGTGTATTAATCATATATGTACAAATACCTAAAATTTGCATGAATGAATTTGGCGATTGCCGAAATTGCAAACGTTCGCGCAAACGAGCTATCACTGTATTTGTATGTATATGGCAGAAAAAGGGCAAACATGGATGATACCTGTGACAGGGCTGTGTGCTGGAGAGTGCTGGCTATCTTTGGCTCTATATATCATTTATTGATATTTCCAGACCGGCTGGCAAAATGTTCTTTTGTTAATCTTCTTGACCAGGCAATGGGTGCGGCAATTAAGTCACCGCCACCAGCGGCACCACTAGCACCGCCGCCAACGACAGCAGCCACACAGAAAACAACAACAACAACAAATCGAGGGGTGCGCGCATTTCCAGTGAAGATCATTATTGTCTCGCCGCGGATGCCGCCAGCATCCAAAAAAGAATAAAACAAAAATGAAAGAAAGAAAAAGGAAGGCAACGCGCAGGCAAACAAGTTAATGAACCCGTTGCCCACGTCGCGGATCCTTGAACTCGTCCAACTAGTTTGGCTTTGGGCTCCAACAACGGCGACGGCTGCTGCCAGAACCAAATCTGTGGCATGAATTCTCTGGAAATGATCGAAATTTCATTTCATTGCGACGAAGACGAAGACAAACTAAAAATTGAGTTCAACAGCATTCCGGTCTGGTCTTTCGATGGATTTGAGTCGGCTCCTTCGTCTTTGCCCCCACCGCTGTCTGGAGCGAGGCTAACTGGCCCGGTTCGGTTCGGTTTGGTTCGCGGCTCTGGTTGCGCCGGCGCGACTGCGCAGCGACCGCACTGTTAACTTTCCATTATCCTTGAGGCTCGAGTCATTGCCCCCGTCTCGCATTACACAATTGCAGCGGGCCAGCGGACCGGCAGGAATCGTCGTGCAACTCGAGTGTGCCCCTGCAGCCTGCCCCGGCCGCCGCCGCCGCTCGAGTTACACAGAACTCCAGTGGCCTACTTCCACTTGAATGGAATTAATGGCAATGGGAATGGGCCTGGGCATGATATTGGGATTGCGAATAGGAGTATGGTCCGTCTAAAACAAAAGCTTTTGTGGCAATGAGCCAGCAGGGGCAGGCAACCCCAACACGAAGCTCAAATCCTGTGGCCAGCCAGTCAAAGACAAAGCAACTCATTTTGTCGCATGCAAAATTAATACAAAACAAATTCGAATTGAGTGCTGAGCACACTCTCCCTCTATCTCTCTCCCTCTCTCGCTCTCACACACAGTCCCATATGTATATATATATATATATATATATATATATATATATATATATATATATATATATATATATATATGTGTATAACTTTATTTATATAACTGACCTCGAACTTTTGTGCAATGTGATTGAACTGCTGCCACTGCTGCGATATCTGTGCTGTTGTAGCCCCGCTGTCCCCACCCCACCCCGCACCGACGTTGCTGCCTCCGCTGCAGGCAGCATTTGCATGCAGACTGCATACGAATCGGTGGAAAAAAGCGCTAGCGATAATGTCGCCTTTGCTGAGCTGCGCATCGGGATCAGAATCGGAATCGGGATCTGGATGCGTTTGCGTTGACAAACAATATGGAAATTTAAGCAAAGCAGCGAGGGGAACAAACGAATGGGTAAATGGCAATTGGCAAATGCTGATGGGAGAGGGGAGTTGCAGGAATGGCCGACAACGTTAAATGCTAAATGCATAATAAATGCGCGTTTTAAGAGCTTTAGCGAAATAAAAATGCGTGCTGCGACTGAGTTGCACTTTCAATGAGCTAACACAAAAGGCGTAAGCAGCATACAGCAGCAAGGCGATATGAGTGTGAGTGTCTAAAAGAGAGAGCGATAGGGTGAGGGGCCAACGTCGCAGCAGGCATAACTGTGGGAAGAGTCGAGTCCATTGCATTGCGTTATGATAGCGCCCTAGCAAAACCACAATACCACGCCCATCTTAAAATAAAAACATAAGAAAAACAAACAATTTTCATTGACTTTTGTAACGCAGTCAAAGCTGACGTTGATAAAAAGCTAAAAAAAAAAGAGAGTGAGCAGGAGAGAACAAGAGGTAAAGCGCCTGGTACAGTTCTTTATCAGGAATACTCTGTTTCCACTGCTGCTGTGCAAATATTTGATATTGTCTTCTTCTCTCATTTTTTTGTTTCTTAGCAAAAAATCAAAAAACAAAATAAACAAACAAAAAGTAAAAGCAGAGGCGGAACCAGTGTTCGCTTGTGAGCCCCCTATGAAAACATTGAGTGCGCCACTCACAAACGAAAATGTTTAGCTGACGTCATTTGTCCTTGAATTCGTTTATTTGCCGCAAAACAGAATTCGCAAAATTCAATGCACTTGGCAGCGACGCTAGCGCCAACAGCAGCAGCAGCAAAAGTCCCAAAAACACAAGCGAAGCTGAGCAACAACAAGATAAGGTGTTAACGCGAGGCAGTTGAGAGAGTGAAAGCAACAGAGTAAAGAAGAAATACAATATTCGAAGCAACACACACACACACACACTGCATTAACTGTTCAACTTATTGAAAACCATTATACGTTTGTTTTTCGTAATATTTATAACATAAGCTTAAGATTACGATCACGTTTAATGTAATATTTTTTTTTTTAGTTTTTTTGTTTTCAAAATAAATTTTGAAAAGCATCCGTTAGCATAGCATCGATACTTATGCTCAACGATGCTTGTGATTGCAAGCTCGCTGCCATAACACGATATTTGCCAAGTAACGGCTTATTGTTTAACAAATAAAAACATTTAGTGAAAAAGTGTTTTAAATATATTTTACATATGCATTTAAAATGCCTATGCTATTTAAATCAAATAACTCAGCGCGGCTTCGATAAAAACAATAGAATTATTAGAACTATCGATTGATAATAATTTAGAGGCATTGTTGCATTTTCATTTTATATCGATAACTCTTAAAAATTAAACATTTGTTAAAGAATTTATTTAAGTAAAAACTGCAACTACAACGCCCGAAAGACAGGACGTGCCGCATTTACTTGCCACACAACCAGAACACAAAGCCGTTGGGTTGCATTAATGTAGTCGTAAAGTAAAAACATCAAGTCAAAGGTATTGTTGTTCATGCATTGGGAGCAGCAGCAGCGCCAGGTAAGCTGCCTATTATTGATAGGCTTCAAAGGCATTGTTCTTTAATCGCCCCTACATGTGTATTTAGCTGGTGCACGGCTCGGTCGAAATCTAAAGTCAAGTGCGCCAGATACGAAGTGCATGAGTACATTCATTTATTTTAAAACTCGAACACATGCACAATACAAAACTTTAAAGGCAACAATCAGCAGCAAGCGTTATCAGCGTTTATCTGGTTTTGGCTCGTTTGCCCTTTGGCCGCTCTGTGTCAATGATGTCACATTTGTAATTATGCATGTCACAAATGTATAGCCAACATCATCAGCAGCAGCAAACATACATGTGTGTTTTAAATAACGGCAACTAGCTGCCAAAATATAGTCAAGTCGAGTCTCGAGTCTCTGTAATCTGCACGTTTGTTTGCTGCGGGCTTATGCGGGTCATATCATTAATTTTGATATGCTAATCTCACCGCAAACACATCTATACACCCACACACGCGCACACATACACACACGTGCAACTGTTTATCTACACATATAAACGCTGTCAGTTTGATCATTTACAATCTGCTCTTCCGCACACATCAAATTTAAATACACCCACATATTCGCATACAGATACCCTAGTAAAGAGCAGCGTTCAATTTGATAAGCCAGAGCAACTAGAGCCAACTAAGGATGGGGCAGACGCTTTCGGAGCCGGTTACCGCCAAGGAATCGTCATATTGCCAGAATGAACAGTATCGGGTTGGAAGCAGCTGCATGCAGGGCTGGCGCATTAACATGGAGGATTCACACACACACATACTCTCGCTACCGGGCGATCCAACGGCGGCCTTCTTTGCAGTCTACGACGGACACGGCGGCGCCACAGTTGCCCAGTATGCGGGCAAGCATTTACACAAGTTCGTTCTAAAGCGACCCGAGTACAATGAGAACAATATCGAAAAGGCTCTGAAGCAGGTGAATAACACTAACACATTTATTGCTAATCATTCGATTGGGGCTAATCTAATACACATATGGTGACACCACTGTAGGGCTTTCTGGACATAGACTATGAAATGCTGCACAATGAGGCGTGGGGCGAACAAATGGCCGGCTCTACGGCCGTAGTAGTGCTTGTCAAGGATAATATGCTGTATTGCGCTAATGCCGGAGACTCGCGGGCCATCGCCTGCGTGAGCGGTCAGCTGGAGACGCTGTCCGTGGACCACAAGCCAAACAACGAATCAGAATCGAAGCGCATCATCGAGGGCGGCGGCTGGGTGGAATTCAATCGTGTCAATGGAAATCTTGCACTTTCCCGTGCACTTGGCGACTTTGTGTTCAAACGGGCGAACAAAAAGCCGGAAGACCAAATAGTCACAGGTAAACACAATAACATCAAACAAAACACAACACAAACGGTGACCGTCGTTGATTGCCGTCAAGATCATTGTTCGCATTCATATTCATTGTTAACACCCTGTCATCGCAGCTTACCCGGACGTGGAGACGCGTCAAATCATGCCGAACTGGGAATTCATTGTGCTGGCATGCGACGGCATTTGGGACGTGATGAGCAATGAGGAAGTGCTAAAGTTCTGTCGAGATCGCATCGGCAAGGGCATGCATCCGGAGGAAATCTGCGAGGAGCTGATGAACCGCTGCCTTGCGCCCGATTGCCAAATGGGCGGTCTGGGCGGTGATAACATGACCGTCGTCCTCGTTTGTCTGCTAAACGATAAGCCCTACAGCGATTTGGTGGCACGCTGCGGGAACAGCAACAAATCATCGTACGGTCCAGACGTGAATACGGAAACTGCAGCAACGGCAAATGCATTTGAAACTGCAGCGGACACAGCAACGGAACCGAGCAGTGGCGATCCCAATACGCCTGTCACCACAGAACTTTAAACCAGTCGCAATCCTGCGCGGAGCGATACGGTCCATCGACATAGTTTCGAGTTAAAACCGGTATCAGATTCGCTGCTGGCAGCATTATTTTTAGAGAGCCTTACAATGCCACTAAGGTGAACATTGTAGATGTGTACTTAACACGCCTGTTTCGGTTAAGTTTTCGATACATACTCGTACAATCCTTACCCAATACCAATTTGTTTTGTCCTCCCCGCATTAAAAACTTGTTTAAACCAAAAATGGAGAATTGCGCCCCCAGCGGGCCCATTGCTGTTGATTGATTGTTCTTTCTGTTTTTGTGATGATGATCTAAGCATCAGATTCGTATTATCCGTCTAGTATTTTAATATGTACCTATACTTTGACCCATTTAAAGTTTTTGGGATTGGTCTTGTAAATGTTAGTGCTGAGGGAACTAAGCTGAATTAATTAATTGTAATAAAGTAAAAGTAAAACGATTTTTGTGGTGCCCAAAATTTTGGTAAATTCCATTAAGTGAACTGCTCGACTTGGGATCGATCCAACGTAGTCATGCTAGAGGCCTTTTTACATCGCAATAATAATGAAGAGATTTGAAATACACAAAATAGCAAAAACCAAACGAGTGCTTTTATTTGGGTGGGCAGTTGGCGACTCTGCGATTGCAAATTCGCGTGTGGCGTTTACTGGCAGGTAAATTGAATAGGTCTCCATGGGTAATCTGCACTAAACTGACCTGGTGACACCCCAGATAATAGAAGCAAGATGTTCGACTGTTGTGTACAGCATTTGCTGGTTTATGTTTTATTTGATGGTTGTTGACATGGTTTTCGATAGATTCGTTTTTCGTTTCGATTCCATTTGTTCAGCTAACTACATTTAATCTACATATGCTCAGTTTTGTTTTCTGGTTTTCCTTTTATTTGATTCTCGTTTATATGATACATACAATAAAATAAAATATGCATTTATGATTTGTTTGTTTTTTTTTTTCGTTTTTGTTTTGTATGTGTTTCGGTTTGATGTCTGGTGTTTGTTTTTGAGATGGGTTTATTTTCTTCCCTTTAGCTTGAGATGTTTTTTAGTTTTTAGTTGTTAGAGGAGCTCGTAAGTATAAATCGTATTTACTTTTATCATATACTAAACGAGCACAAATTTCACTCTTAAGTATACAGAAAAAGTGATTCACGCTGTTGTTTTTCTTTTGTGGTTGTTGCGGTAGCTGTTGTTTTTTCTCAGTGTATGGTAATATTTAATATAATTTATTTATATTTTTGCATAGGGATATTGTTTAGTTAAAGTTACGTTTTTAGTGTATAGTTTAATCATATGCAATTTTATAAACCTTTTTTTTGTTCTTTACTTTACAATTATCAATTTTGGTACAATTAATAATAATATTATATACTCTTGATTTTATTACATGTGTTCTCCTATATCAATTTCATTAACAGACCATCTCTTTGTTTATGTTTTCTTCATGAATTTTGTTTTTAGTGATAACAATGTGCGCGTAAGCATTACTTTGCAAGAAATTTGAACAGTAACCAAATAAAAATTAAAAAAAAGAAAGGGAAAACACTTCACGTTTATCCTCAAAAAAAAAAAAAACAATTAAGTTAACTAATTCAACACCCTTCACAAGGGGCGCAAAACATAAAAACACATGAATATTAATCAATAAGCACATTTGGAAGGGGGGTTTTAACTATCGTCTAAATTGATATGAAATATTATTGGCGTGCCAAAAGAAAAAAAAGATATAGCAGCAGTCGTTGATTATAATGCAAGTGATAGACTTGATGTGTTTTCGCAACCAGCGACTAGCACAAAAGTGGCTCTTATCAATATCAAGTTTGTGTTTTATACAGTTTCTGGTTTAAATTTGAACAAACCAAGCAGCTGACTGTGAAATTTTTATTTTTATTTATATACATATATACATATATATATATGTATATTCGTGGCAGTGCCAAAATAAAATAATAACTAGGGCATTGTTCTGTCGCCCTTGTGAAAGGCATTCTTCTTCCAATAATAAATAATATGGTTTACATAATCATAATAATAATGTCTTGAAAGCTATTTGAAATGACTCTGCACGACAATTTGAAAAGAACGAAAAGGTATTTTTTTAGTTCTGGCTGATTGTGTGTGTGTGTTTTTGTGTGTGTTTAAGGATAGTTTACATGCGTACATAGTGTTGTATAGAGGAGCGTGTATTATTATTACATATTATATCTGCTTTGCTTTTTGTTGTTGCTGTTATTATCAGTAGTTGTTTGTATAGTATAACAAGGTGTCACGTGTTTTGTCATTGTCAGTGTCATATGCGCTGCTTAAATATACAAAATAAATAACTTAAGAACTGAGGCTTTACAATAACAATTTAATTAATTTATTTGTTGCCTTAAAATTATTCAACATCAACAATGTTTGTTATTTTGTTTTCTTTCCTTTTGTTTTGTTTTGTTTTGTTTTGTTTATCCCATCCATCTATCCATTATCATTCGCATCAATTACGTTTCGTTTCGCTAACTCTCTTTACCTCTAAACCTCTCCGACAACAACACCAAAAATAGATGAGAACTGGAAGCCCAGCAGCCCGGGTGTTTGGTTATAGACCGACAATCAAGCTGGCAATCAATATTGCAATTAGTTTCGTTTGTTTTTTCATTTGTTTATGAAATGCAATTGAAGAGTTGTTTCAATTGCATTAATTATCACACAGCACACGTAGCGTTTGCACCTATCGAATGCTAGCTGCGACCTACAAGCCCAGACTGCTGCTTCCCGACACTCTAGTCCCATTGTTACTCCCGTTATAATTCACTTAAAGCAGTCCTTATTCGGCGGCGCTAACGTTGTTTCATTGTACAGTGGTGGCTACGGGTGGGGCAGGGCTATTTTATGAACTTTGCAAACCAATCTATCAATGTTTTGGGTGAGGGTGTGAAAATGGTTTGGTGGAGATGCACGAGGAGGTATATTAACTATAAACTATGCATTGTTTGTGTGTGTGGGTGTGAGCTTCGTAGTGTGTATGTTTGTATGCGCACACCACTGAGCAAGGCTGGTCCGCCGCGGCAGTCAGAGCAGTTGCGACAGTCCTAGCGTAAGCACGAACCGTGCCCATGGGCAACTAGGATTGGCACTGGCGCCACGTAATTAATTAGTTAATTAATAATCCAAATAAAAAATTTACTTCGTTTATGTCTGTGTGAACTTAAAGAAAGACAGCTAGCTTGCGACTTCTGCTCAGTGGGGGCGAGTATTCAGTTTGTGTTGTGTTTATTATGCATATAGCTTTATATATATATATATATATATATATATATATATATATATATATATATATATATATACATATACATA
>SCDZ01000567.1:0-49324 GCA_004143845.1 Drosophila lacertosa | reverse complement strand
ATAAATAAATAAATAAATAAATAAATAAATAAATAAATAAATAAATAAATAAATAAATAAATAAATAAATAAATAAATAAATAAATAAATTTATTAATTAATAGATAAATAAATACTGTAAATATATATATATTTTATTTTATTTATTTTCTCATTTTACAATCTCATTTTTAAGTTTTTTTTTTATATATTTATTGAAAAGGATTTAATTATACAGTTATTATATACAACAATTTCAATTTAATTTATAACCTATTTTTTAAATACAACTAAGTCAATTTTCAATCTATTTAGAAGACAATAAATACATTTTTTAATTCAGGAATATTTACAGAGGAATTTTACATTTATTAAAAAAAATACTTAAAAATTAAATAAAATAAAAAGGTTAAATTTATTAGTTGCTCTTCGATTGCAAGTAATTGAAAGTAAGCTTAAAGTTCTTTTCGACACTTAAAGTTCTCTAATATTAAAGGAAACCCTTCCAAGGCCTTCTGCCTAATTTACCCACTAGTTACCCTCGCTTTTTGTACAGGGTATAATTATTTAATCAACAACTCTTCGCAATGTTTTCGCTTTGCTTCACTATTTTATTATTGTTAGCGAGATTTTGATGGACCTGCCACGCCCCCCACATCCGCCCCCGCCCCTGCGCCCACCGTCTCCTTGCAGCCTTCCACTTCATTAGGCCGGGATTCACAAGGACAACGGTGCTCGCCTGGGGCCCGAAACCTTCCTGGCCAGGAAGCAAATTACCTTCACTTGTCTGCACACGCGACGATAGCTGCAGGCACGCATGTGTTAGTTGGCTATTGAAGGGGTCAGGGGTCAGGGGTCACGGGGTCAATCAATGCGAGCAGCGAACGAAATCAAATTGGGCAAAGTTAAAGCGACTCTGACTAATCTGCAAAGGCCAAGTTTGTTCTCTCCAGAGACAAGCTCAAAGAAAAATATATAGAGAGCGAAAGAGAGAGAGGAGGAGGAGTAAGAGAGAGAGGGAGACAACTTTTTATGCATTCTCGCAACGTTTTCGCATCAAAAACAAACAACTTCAAAGTGCGCCGAGTTTTAATGCAAATTTTATATATAAATATATATAAAAAAAAAAAATAAAAAAAAGAGCACAAGTAAATAAAATTGTATTAATATTTTAGCATGCACTCCCACTACTGCCCCGCCCCCTTTGTCTATGATCTCTTTCATAAATCATAGTTTTTAAAATAATTCAAGAGCTGTCCCTATTTGAAAGGGCCAACGGCACGATTTGCATATTATGCGAACAATTTGCAAGAAGTTGGGCAATAAAACTAATCTGCCATCTAAATGACCTCAGCAACGGTCCACTGACTTCTGTTCGCCACTGTTCCCTCCCCCCCCAGAGACAGAGACGGAGATAGAGAAAACCGCAAAAGAAACTCACAACATCTTCTTCTGCTTCTTCTTCTTGTTGTTGTTGTTGTTGTTGTTGGTTTAATCGCACAGTAGCCACAAATCAGAGTTGGATTCCGATAAATAAGCCAGAGAAATCGGATGAAGACTATTTTCTGTGGGTTCGGGGGGTCATTTAAATTCATTATTTAGAGGGAATCGCATCAATTTACGGCACAATTATCTAGTGTTGTGAAGCGATTTATTATCGGGTATAGAGTTGTGGGAAATGCGTGTGTGAGAGAGAGAGGGAGAGAAAGGTGAGACTGCGAGTGTTACAGATAAAGAGAGAGATGTAGGTGGAGAGAGAGAATGGTGCAAATGGGTTTTGATATTAAAAATAAATAATCTGTAAAAAAAATATATTTAAAAAAATAAAGAGCGGAATATACAGCGAAAGAAAGAGATAAAGAAAAAGAGACAAAGAGAGTCAAAGAGAGGGAGAAAAATATAGGAAGGTAAAAAGTAATACAGAGTTTAGGAAATATTAAAAAGAAGAAAGATTTTTTGACAAGCTTTTAATGAATATTATTTCAGAGATTTATCTTAAAAATAAATTATAAATAAATACACAGAAATATAAATATAAACGAGAACGTGTGTAAGAGAGAGTGAAAGAGAGATATATGGAGAAAAAGAGATATACATATGTAAAGGTGAAAGAGAGATAAAGAATTTTTTATTTTTATTATTCACGAGCATTTTATAAATATGATTTTCGGGTTATAGCCTGAAATGAGAAAGCGAGAAAGCGAGAAAGAGATACAGAGAGAGAGAGAGAGAGAGAGAGGGAACGATAGATAATGTGAGTTATTCTATATATGTATATCATCATCACATGTTAATTATAATTTCACAGAAATATTCTGAAACGGAAAGATAAATATTTAATATAAATAAAAATATTTTATTATATTATTTTATGATCATTTTTGTGTAGATATGAAGTTATAATAAGAGGGAGGGAAAGAGAAGTATATACTTATATATAAGATAAAGAATATGTATTTTAAAGTCCGTCCATTTTATTTACTATATATTTCTTCTTTTCTTTCTTTTCTTTAAAAAACGCATTTTGAAGACAAGCCATAAAAATCTCATTTTTAAACAATAAACATTTATAACAATTGATAAAAATCTACAAAAAGTGAAGAATGAATGCAATTACGTAGACTAAATGAAACTTTCTAATAGTTAATTGCAGAAAAAATTCTAGTCTTAAAGTAGAACAGTTTCTTAAAACGAATTTAGTAAGCTAAAATAGAAATGAAAAGCAAAAGAAAATATACAAAGTTAAAGAATGAAAGTTAAGACTTTTCAGTTATCCCCGAATAGAAATAGAAATAATCTAAGAATGTTTTTTTGTGTCACGAGTGTTTTATGTCATCGAAAGGGAGAAAGTTCTCTTAGCCTAGTTATGATTGTTATTGCCAGGATAAACACACGCAGGACAAAGGACGAGCACTCAACAAGGCGACATTTGGCTCCACTCTGAACTTGTGCTGACCCTCAAAAACCAAATCCCCTTCTTCACCCCCTTTTCCCCCTTTTCCGCCCACACTTTCCCACAGTTCCCATTCCCATTAGCTGTGTTTTAGTATTTGGTTTGCTCTGAGGAGCGAAATTCCCCGGGGAGCAGTTTTGATGGCAGCTCGACAGGACTCGTCACGCACTTGGAGGCGGCTTCTACGCTCAGTTGAGGACGCTTTATGACGAGTCCTTGAATGCATTTGCTGGCCGTGTCCCTTTAGTGCTGA
Organism: Drosophila lacertosa; assembly: GCA_004143845.1. Taxonomy (NCBI): domain Eukaryota; kingdom Metazoa; phylum Arthropoda; class Insecta; order Diptera; family Drosophilidae; genus Drosophila; species Drosophila lacertosa. The sequence goes on along the minus strand of SCDZ01000567.1, from coordinate 46,139 downwards.
GTGCGCGCAAATTTCTAATTGAAAGCCTCTCCTCGACATGTGAGAAGAAGATGAAGAAGAAGAAGAAGAAACAAACCATATCCGAATCTTAAACAAAACTTTCTAGACAGACACTCACAAGGTAATCGTACAGGGTATTAGCTTTAGTTTCTTGGCTCTAAGTGAGTTTGGCCATTTGGCCTCCATTAGCCACGTTGATGTCATCTGCATAATGAGCTTTTAATGGGCTGCATAGGAAAATAAAAGTGGACAACTTTTTGAGACTAAAAGCAAAAAAGTGCTCGAAACAAAGGAAAAGCTGCAGGAATATCTCATATGTAATTAAAATGTAAAAGCTTAAAGGCATTATCCTTCCCATTAAACCATCAGCTTTTTAAATAGTTACCCCATTTGATAATTTACATTTACATTTAAATATGTTCCCCTTAGTAAAGATATTTTAAACAAATCAAGTTTACTTTTTAAACTTCATAAAAAATAGTAGCATTTACAGTTATGGAAAATCGAACAGAAAGCCATTTTCTCTTTTTATTTAATTTTATATTTTTAATAAAAAAAGTCTTTTTGAATAGATTTTTTATTTTTCTTTAACATAATTAAACTTATCTTTCGAAACAAAAGAAAAAGCTGATAGAATATCTCATATGTAATTAAAATGTAAAAGCCGAAACACATTATCCTTGCTATTTAATCCTCAGCTTGTTTAATAGTTACCCTTTAAAAAAATAAACATGTACATATTAATATTCAAACATATATTCCCCATGCAATAAATGTAAAATTCCTCGGAAAATAAATCTTCCTTAAAAAATGTTTTAATTGTCCTTTAGGCAGATTGTAAATATATCAAAAAATTATCAACAAAATAAATACATAAATATATTTCCCATAGCAAAGAAGTTTCTAGAAAACAAAATTTGCTTTTTAAAATGCATAAAAATACAATCAAAAAATATATAATTATCAATAAAATAATGTAAAAACGCATTTTAAATTTTACGTTAATTCAATATTTTTAAATCACAATTTTTATTTTTCTTTTATATAAATTTAACTATCTTTCATAATTAAAAATCCAAAGAAATGTTTTTTTAATCCCTTTAACAAAAAAAAATTAAATATAATTCAATTAAATTCTTTTCGGTCTGGAAATAAATATAAAAAGGAATTGACTAACTTAAAAAAAAATTAATGATGATATGTAAATAATTTAAATATTTGTTTTCTATTCAGCTGCTTTTAATTTAATAACAGTTTTCTGCTTTTAAAAACTCTTTTTGAAACATTTTCAGCCTTAAAAATGTTTTTTCTTTACCTTTTTAAAAAGCCTCGAGTGTTAGCCCTTTTAAGCATATTTTGTAAATTATTGTAAATCGCCTTAAATACTTAAGCCCTCAAAAACAAAACCTCAAATGCATTTTCCTATCAATATCGAGCCAATAAAATGTAACGAATTTTGCCATAAATTTTAAAACTCCTTCACTTTGAGGGCCATCAGGGACATATGTCCCGAGCTATCTATCCGTACATCTATAAAGCAACCTCCCTTTCCACCCCCTTCCAACTAACAGTTGTTGCCAAAAAACAAGCCGCTTACCAAATACATATATAAAAAAAAAAAAAAAACAACTTGGTGTGAAATATTATGCGAATTTTTGTTGTTTTGTTTTTTGTGTTTTTTTTTTTTTTTTGGTCCACCCTCCTTCGACTGTGATTTGGTTTTTATGTTTTACAAATTTTAAAATGTTTTCACGGTGGCTGCGGGCGTGTCAATAAACAACAACTGTCACCAATTTCCGCCGGGAAACTGTTGAGAAATTTATACGGAAAAATAAAAAAACAAAAAAAAAAAAAACAAAAAGAAGCGCGTTTGCGAAATTGTTGCGAATTTATCAAGTCGCGAATCGAGGGCCCAACTTGACAATTTCACGGCGTATTATTCAGATTTGCCTAATTTTCAACGTTTTTTTTTTTATTTTTGACGCATTTAAATAAAACTGCAATTTGCCTGTTAACATAGAGAGAGAAAGAGAGGGAGAGAGAGATAGAGAGAAGTCCCCTGCAGCAATGTTAATTTGATGTTATGTGATTATTAACATTTACCGCTAAGTAGCTTAATGCGAGGTCCTCAAAGGAAACTTCAGTTTACGAGAGTTGGTGGGATGATATTCTAAAAGGGGAACTTTAAAGTCGTAAAGTTGATTTTATAGAAGTTCATAAAGTTGAATGCTCTATAATAATGTATAATATACTACATATAAATATTTTATAATAATAATAAGGATGAAATAATAAAATATATATAAATAAATAGAAAGTAGTGTATATAAATAGGCTAGAAAGTGGTGTAAAAGATTCTAAAGTAAATTTAAATAAGAGCTTAAAGTTCATTTGAGGATAGGTTTAATATATTTGGTAGTTGAAATACAGTTTCAAGATTTATCAAAATAAGAAAGCTAAAAGAAGTTCCTTAAGTCTTTTAATTCTCAATGGTATTTATTATAAATATATAAAATTAATAAAAAGAAAAAAGAAAAAAAGAAGTTAAAAGAAAGTTAAAGGATTGTAAGTTTTAACAGATAATAATTACTTTTACTATAATTATATTTACCTGTTGACATTTGGTTAATAAAGTAGTTCAAAGTAGAAAGAATATACCCAACATTTTAGCTTTTTATATAATAAAAGAAGTGGTATATAAAAAAGACAGTCATATTATTCTTTTCGTATAAAGCTTTCCAAAATATTTAATATTTATTTTAGTCTAAAAACGTGGCATAAATAAAATAATATACTTCCCTTTGTATGAAGCTTGCCAAACACATTTCTTTCATATTGAAGTAAAAAACAGTTTTATATAAGAAAAACAATCATATAAATTCTTAAGCTTTCCCAATGTATTTCCTTTATTTATAAATTACAAAATATATATATATTGATAATAAAATAGTTTCTTTTGTACAAAGCTTTTCCAACATATTTTCCTTTAACAAAATTAGAACTAAAGTCGTTTATAGGAAAGATAATTTAATAGTTCACTTCTTAAATAAGTAAACCTCGTCAAACCTCGTAAAAGGGCATTTTCAAAATCTAGCTCAAAGTCAAATTCACTTGGTTATTCGATGGATCGCTTTGGGGCAGCTCTTAAATAGGAAAAAAAAAAAAAAAAAAAAACAAAATCTCAATTTTCGTGTGACATTTTTTTTTTGTTTGTCTCTCGTGATTTCCAAATGTGAGAAATACATTGTAAGTGCACTTAAAAATGTAATTATTTTGTTTGTTGAAATTACGTGAAATGTTGTTAAAATATTTTTACAGCAAAAGTTGCGCCATTAAAAAGCAACAACAACAACAACAACAACAAAGACGAAATCTGTGATTTGTCTGCAAACTGTAAAACAATAAAAAAAAGCAACGCAGTAATGATTTCCCATTTGAGATAAGGTGCCGTATAACTTACTTACTTACCTTACTTACCTGCCGTTAAAACAAAAAAAAAAACAAAAACCCCTCGAGCTACCTTTACAAAAAAAAATAAAGAAAAGATAAAACCCCAACTGACCGCAAGTTAAAGCCAAAGCTGCTCTCGTTTAGATTTGGCCTGATTTTGTTTTGCCGTGGAAAATTAACAAATTTTATGAGCTCTTCGATGTGAGCCAAATGATTATCTCAAAATCGGGCTGGGAAAAAGAGTTGTATATATATATATATATATATATACGTGTGGTATATATTAAGTAGTTGTTGTTCTGTGAATGTTGAACAAATGCCAAATTTGTTTTTATTACGAATTAAATGAAGTATCAAACGAGGCATTCTGGAAACTCTTTAAAAGTCCATAATAATTATAACAAATTAGTAAAGTAACCAATATGTCCATGTTTGAATGTGCAGGAAGATGCTTTTAACCCATTCGGCTTAACTAGGAAATTTCATACTAACGCCCCGAACATGGCCATAATTTCTGCGAGCCAAAGTAAAGACTTTAGCTGCCGACTTTATGAAAAAATACGAAGTATTAAAATCATAAATCCAATTGGAAATGCGCGTCACGTGCGCGGAACGTTAGTCTCTGTCTTCTTGGCCAAAAGGAGCTGCCGCCGTCGACGTCGCTGCCGGCGTCGTGCGTTGCATGCAACGCTTGGTAGTGCGTATGTCTGTGGATATTATTACAGCTAACCCCGACTCCGTTCGCACTTTAATTTCAGCCAAGAATCTTACTTAAAAAGATTAACTTTTTCTATGCAAAAAGCACAAAGAAAAAAAAAACAATGATGAAGAAGCAGAAAAGCTGCTTGGCGTAGATTTTTGAAATATTCATGAAACAGGACAATAAAACAATGAAGCAAGCGGCATGTGGCAAGTGGCAACTGGCAACTGGCAAGTGGCAAGAGCCATAAACATTTCTAATGCAAAGCAATCGCCAGCGATTGTCATTCCAGCTGCCAGCCGGATGACAATTGCGCAGAATACGCAAAACCACAGAGCCATAGAGCCGCAGCACCACCGAACCACCGAACGGCACCACACCCATACACTGAGCGAAAAGACACAGTCAATTGTGCTTAATCGAAACTAATTATAAATCTCTATTCAAACGTGATCTAAAATCAAACTAAATCTAAATTTTATAAACTATTAAAGCATATTTTTATTTTATTGATGCCCAAATTCAGTAGTAAAAAATTAAATTAAAATCTCTTTTTTTTATTTATTTATTTTATTTATTAATGCCTCTTAATTTATTTATAACTTTATTTGCATAACCTAAAATTAATTCAAACCATTTTTTTTTTACTCAAATAAATTTGAGGCTGTAAATTGTTGAACAAAAAAAATTTGATTTAGAGAAATTTGCTTAAAGAAAAAAAATATACGGAATTAAATATTATTTTGTTTTTAGAATATGGCGAAGTAACTTTTACTAAGTATATTTTAACTTTTAGCTGTTTTTGTATAAAATTAAGTGTGAAAATAACGTTTAAAAATAAAGTTTATTTTATAGCAGTATTTTTATTTAATTTATAAAATGCCTTTAAATCATTTTAACTTTAACACGAACATTTCTTTTATTTTTTATTTTATCTTTTCTATATACACATGCTTTTCTGCTTAATTTATTAACACTTCTTAAAAACAAAACTATATTCGGGCTTTACAAAAAATAGCATAATTTTTATCATACAATTCAATTTTTATTATACAATTCTGTACGGTGTATTTTATTTGAAAATTTCGTAGACTTTTTTAAAGTGTGTAAAAGTTTAAAAAACCAACTTTTAACAAACTTTTACTTATTTTGAATAATATTTAAAATGTTGTTAACTAACAAATGTTATTGCCAGTGATTTCTCTCAGTGCACACACACCCAGGCGACACAACAAATAAGTCTCCAAAGACATATGGGCGGGTGCTGCCATAAATTCGTTTGGCGTCGTCCTGTTTGCTTCGGCCCGCCCCCTCCCCGGCCGAGTCCTTGGCCCAGCGGCAGCCCTGCCAACTTGTTCAATTATGCAGCGGAATGTTTTATGTTCTCCGGCTCTGCGGCAAGTGCATAATTCGTGGCAAAGGATGCGTGCAGCTCCAGCTCCAGCTCCAGCTCCTTCAGGCTGGAGTCACTTTGGCTGATTAGTGTCGAGTGCCTGCTGAATAAGTCAACAGCGAGCGGCATATTAACGCTATCCACCTGTTTGGCCTCTTTGCCTCGTTTCGGGGCATTAGCATAAACCTTTGCCGAAGGTTCTCGACCGCGTCGCGGTTTGATTCAACAATTGTTTGATCCGCAGACAAATTGCCGGCCCCGAAGAGAGAGCGTGCACCGGGAATAAGAAAACAGACGAACTGTCCCACAAAAAGTACAAAGATATCCAATATTCAAATGAGCATACCCAACGCCAAATACGCTGCCCACATATTAAAAAGGTTACAATTACATGTTGTTTTTTTTTTTTTCTTTAGAAATAATTTTTATTTTGGACTTGTGTAAATATCGAAATTAAACTTCTGAAGAAATGTCTGAACTAATGGGTTTTATGGTTTCCTGCTTGGCTGGGGTCTTCTTTATATATTTTTTTGTGGGGCGCAATTTAAAATTGTAGAGAAAGTTTCCTAGCATAAATAATAAGTATTAGTAAGTAAAGGTATTTATTCATTGACCACCTTTTAAGCTTACTCTCTTATGCACTTATTCGCTTGACTTTTGTGCTTGACCTTCCACTTTAAACTCGCGCTGGCTGTGAAATATTTTCGATCTATTGACAAAATGGCAGACATTGTTTGTCATTAGCAGAGAGCGACAGAGTGGGAGTGAGAGCGGGAGTGTGGGTGTGGGGGAGAGGGACAAGGGCAGCCGCCCGTTTAACAGTAACAGGGGCAACAACAGCTCGTCTGCCGACGCAGTAATCAGTCACATCGAGCATCGACTTTCCAAGTGAATGGGCGGGACGTGACCGAGCTATGTACATACATATATATATATATATGTATATATATATATATATATAAATACGCAGCATAAGTATATAACACTTATATACAGCACTAAAGAGTGCCGTCCTTTTCTCGCCCCTCGCTGCAGTGCAGTATTTTATTTGCTTATGTAAAGCGCAACGTTAACATGGCTCCCACAGTTCCAGCGCTCTCTCTTACTCAGTCTCAGTTAAAGTCGCAGTCGCAGTCAGAGTCGGAGTCTCTGGCATTTGGCGCTCTCACGCCTCACTTGTTTGCTTATTTACTTTCGGGCGGTCTGTCTTTTGCTGTTTGCTTTGTGCTTTGTGTGTGTTTGTGTTTGTGTTTGTCTGCCGTTTGTTTTTTTCGTTCGTCTTGCTTTGAAATGTGACTGAAATTTTAATGCAAAGTGCGCGCTCTTTCTCTCTACGCTCTCGGTGCGGACACCCGCACACACACACACACACACACAAACACGAACTGTTATGCATGCATGTAGTTTTATTTGCTTTGCCTTTGCTTTTGCGTTTGTGCGTGCGTGCGGGAGGGAGAGGGCAGCATGCGTGGATTTATTATGCTGATTTGATGTGCTGTCGCTGCGTTTTTAATAATAAAGCAAACATTTATTAATGATTAATAAACTCGGACAGCGGCGAAATTGACGCTGACTCAGTTCGCCCCACGATCCCAATGCCAATTTCAATTATTGTGACGCATGTTTCATTTCATTCATTTTATTTCACTTCGAATTGAAAGCTTTTCTCATTCGTCAGCTCCAAACCAAATCAATGATGGCTATCGTTCCACATCATTTCAATTCCATGCATAACTAATGAAGTGCACACACACACACACACACGCACGCATACACGTACATATGGCAAAAATGAAAAGTTCGCCGAGCATCAATTTCAAGTAGCGTGAAAAGCATGAAAAGTTACCCAAGTTTTTCATTGCATTGTTGCGACACCAAGAAATGCGACAACATTTATAATTTGCAAGCGACTCCAGTTCCCCAACGCCCAGCCCCGCCCACTTTTCCATTTGCATCCCGGCAAAATGCGCATTTGCATGGCGCTGGCAACTTTTTAATGAGATTTAATGGCGCCGCTGGGAACGAAACGGAACAGAACGACGCGGCCAGGGAACGAAACGGAACGGAAGGGGAACGGAAGAGGAAGGGCAGGGGAAGGGGAAGGGGAAGGGGAAGGGAAGCTTTCGGTAGCCGTAGCAGTAAGTGAGCATTAAATCATTTTCTGGCGGATAAGGAGTTGAGCCCTCCCCCTCCCCCTCCCCCCCTTTGTCCACCTCAGCTTCTGTTCCAGGTATCGTGTTACCAAAGTGGCTGACATAAATCTTTCCCTCAGCGATAAGCGAAAAAGTATTCAAAATGAATTATGAAACTGGCCGCCGCGGGGTTGTGGCAAGCACTGGGCTCCAATCCCCTGCCCCTGCCCCCCTTCGATCCACATGGGCGTCGAAATTCATCATTTCATAATTAGCGCCACACAAACAGTTGGCAACAGAGTTTCTGACCGACTTTTCGTGCGTTGGTCGCAAGTGTCAATAATGGCAGAAGACCGAGAGAGAGTCCTGCCGCGTGCTAAATGAAATTAAATTGTCCCTTCTCATTGCGATGCATGTCCGTGTGTGGCAGGAAGTTGCTGCGGCCTGGGGGCAGATGGCAGCATTGACAATAAATTAATATTACCGCTCGTCCAACAGCAGCAACAGCAACAGCAACAACAACAACAACAACACGAGCAACCCTCGGGACGGATAAACTAATAAAGCATATGTAGATTTGGGGGCGGTCGAAGGCAGCTTCTGTTGCGCGTGTGGCATGTGGCAACATGTGTGTGCGAGTGTGAGTGTGTGCGAGTGTGTGTGTGTGTGGGGCAAGTTGAAGCTGGTGTCAGTTTGCTGTCTGTTTGCGGTGGGGGCTGGGGCAGACATCAGTGTCAGTCAATTTGTGCAAAGAACACAAAAGTCGGAATGATGAGCGGAACCCGCAATGCGGCTAATTGAAGAGCAAGCAATAAAAATAATAATGAAGGTAAAACGCAGGGCGGGGAAGGCAGTTCAAGAGCGAGAGAGAGAGAGAGAGAGAAATGGAGACAGAGGTAGCGAGAAAGAAAGCAAACAAAGCTTTTAGCTTTAAATTTCTCTCTTAATTAAAGTGAAAACTTAACTGAAAATCCGAATCTAATTTACTAATAAATTATTAATAATTTAAGCAAAGGAACAAATCCAGAATAAGACAGTTCCTGTTGAGAGTGCCTGACTAGCAGATACCTTAAGCTCAGCTTTCCTTAAAAAATTAATTAAGCTGAGTATGTATTATTTTAATTGAGTTTTTGATTAATTTAAAGGTAATTTTTGCAATAGTTTATAAAAAAAACTCCACCTCTTCAAAAGCTGTGTCTTATTTTAGAGAATATATTTAAACAAAATTTGTGACTTTAGCTCTCATAGACTTTAAGATATAATTTTTATTTAAGTAAATATATAAAAATAAATAAATCAAAATAAATAAATCAAAATAAATAAAAAATAGAATGACGAAAACTTTAATTCTCTAGCTTTTAATTTCTATTGGAAGAAAACACATTTAACACTAAGTTGTCCTATACTCGTATATATAGTCTTCACGGCATAAGAGATTATGCTTTTTAATTTAATATACACTTAAACACAACCAATATATCCTGTCCTGGCTGAGGCTATAAAAAGCTAACAAAGTAGCAAATTATTTCAGTTTAGTCAAAGCTATAAATGTTAAAAATGCTTTTTTTTAAATTTGTATATTAATACTGGATAAATAAATTTTCTGCAATTTTTTTAAAAGCTTGACATATTTTTAAAAATGCTGAAAGAATTTTTAGTTGGAATTTGGCAACTTTAAAAGCAGACTTTCTTATTATTTATTAAAAAACATATTAAAAATCATTATTTTTTTAATATAGCCTGTTTCATAAATGTTTAAAAATATACAAAAACAAATAATTGTGAAAAATGTTGTAGAAAAAATAAACAAAATATGTTAATTTGTTTTGCTTTAGCAAAACTAATGAAAAGGACGAAGTTAATTAAGATTAAGCATTTAATATATACATATATATATATTTATATATTGTACCTGTTTTTCGTAAATCGTTTGTATGCACGTTTCTGTGTCATTTTCATGTTATTTCCACATTTTCCGCTGGTTTGGGTAATTGTAACCATTCCAGTAAATAGACAAAAACACACACACACACACACACAGAGACAAAGAAGGGGCGTGTGTTTGGGGGGCGTGTCACATTTAATGACACACACGCACACACACGCTCACTCACATTTGTAGACAGATAATCACTGCCTTCCTCCCCCCCCCTCCCCCTTCCCCCTTCCCCGCCCCCTCCTTAAATTCATTTGAAAGGCTTTTGTTGAGAGAAAAAAGAAAGAAAATTTCATGCATTATTCATTGCACGGCCTCGCACATTTTTCCTCATTTCGTTTTACTCCTCACACCCCCCCCCCCCTGCCCCCTTCCCCCACCGCAGTCGAAATAATTTTTCCGTTTGCTAAGTCAAAAAGATTTAATAAAGAGAAATTCAACGTTTTTCACAGGACTAACGAAGTTCCTGTTTGCGCTGGTCATTAGTTGCCCGTAGCTGGGCTTAAGCTCGGGTTATTAGGGCTGACAATTAAAGTTGCCGCCAGCTTATCGATTCGTTGAATACCCCGTAAAGGACACACATGGCCAGGCGATGGGATATTCCGGTTATCTTGGCACACTTGGCCATTTGTGCTGACTCTTATTGGCACTTGGCAACGGGCTCTCTGCATTTTGATGTGCACTTCGATTGCAAGGACTCGCAGGACTCGCAGGACACGCTGTGATTTCTATCACACATCGTTGACAGTTTAAGGGCAAATGGAAAACAATTTCCAGCTAATGCCAGCAATGAGCACAAAAGCAAAATAAGCAAAAGAAATTGGCAACAAAAAAAAAACAAAAAAAAAACAGGAGCAATGGAAAAGCGGAAAATGGAAACACGTGCAGCTCGTGTCCTGCCAGGCGGGCTGCCAAGAAAATTTGTTGGGTGCAAACATTAATTTTATGTTTGTTAATTTCTTTTATTTCCAACATTTCTTTTTTTCACGCACATTTGCATAAATTCCAAAGCGTTTTCACGGCAGGCACCAAGAAAATAATATAGAAAATAAAAAGGAAAAAAAAAACAGAAAGAAAATTGTAGAAAAATTGCGTTAAATTTATCGTCTGTAAAGGCAGCGAATGAAAACTCCAAATTAGTTCAACTAAGCACCCCTAACCAAAAAAATAAAATAAAAACGAAGGCAACCCTTTTTAGAGGAATACAAGAAATGAGAAAAAAATGTATCCTGGACCCGCACATATGTTGCCAGGGCATCCACTTGAGGTCCTGCCTGAAGGGGTTGGCCCGGCACACTTGTAGCTGCCTATAAATCTTGCCCGATTTCGATTTAAAATGTAACACGGCCCAAAAGATTTATGGCCCACATTGTCGAACTGTTCGATTACAAGCCATAATCGAGGCTAAACCCCGAAATCGCATATGCGACCATAAATCTTTGGCCGTGCAATCAATATTATGACTTGTCAAATTATTGTGTACTTCTGTCTGTGGCGCATCCTTGAACCAACGAGGACTCGCCTCTTTCTCTCTCTCCATTTTTTATCCCCTTCATAGAAAATGCTTTGAACAAAAAGGTTATGTTCAAGTTGAGAGAACCTTTAAAGTATGTATTTATTGTTGATCAGCTCAATTTATGTATTAAATTACATTATCTTAACACTCTTCTTTCTGTTATTGTTGAATCGATAATTATCGATTACCTTTGCTTATTTAAGGCACTTTTTGGGACTTAATATAATAAACCACTTAAAAATAAGCCTCAATATTTATTTAAAGCATACATAACTTAACCATAATTAACTAATTTCATTAGCTTATCCCTAAAATCGATAAATATCGACAGTCAAAATTTCGCTAAATCAAAAATCTAATGTTGCCAGGTGATAATAATTGTTCTTAATGAGAGAATTAAATATTAAGATAAATTAAGATTGCTCTCTATGTACATATATCAAATACCGATCAGAAAAAGTTTTCTTTTTATAGCTTCAATCTAAAATCCAACAAAATTTAATATTCAGACCATGATTTCTAAGTATATCTAAGATATCTAAATAGCATATAAAAAACAGTAATATTTAACTCTTTTAAATAAATTGATAAATATCGATTATCAACAGTTTTTTCTTAGCAAGCCACGGGGAAATTAAGTCAAAATGTGACCCTTAAATGGGTTTAGAATACAAATAAGATAAATACATAACGTTATTTAAAGACTGTCCGCTGAAATCGATTTTTATCGATCATAAGCCTTTGTTATCTAAGCAGAACTCGAAGATTTTAAGCAGTAGAAATGGATATTTACAATCCAGGAGAAAGAAATTTAAGTAGATTAGGAACATATTTATGTTTATCAATAAAATCGATAAAAATTCGATAGCTATCAGTTGATTTCTTGGCATAGGTCGGAGATTATAAGAGCTCCAAAGGCAATATTTGGTTTCTAGTTAAGCATATAATGCATAGATGAAAAACATATTTGGGTTTTAACTGTTTACCAATAAAATCGATAAATATCGTTTACCAACAGTTTAATATTGAGCACATTTTGTAGAGAATAATAGCAAGAAGGACTTGAATTGGCTTTTATTGACTGGAGTAACCTACACAGATCATAAAAGTTGATACTTACTTGAGACACGCCCCCTTCCGCCCCTTTAAAAACTGAGTAAACATCTTCGGGTCGTCCTTTTCCTTACAAAAGGCTCCCTGGGGCGACATTTTTTCGCGAGACATTTCGAAATTTCCGCTACCTTTCACAGCCAATGAGCAATTAATGCTAATTTGGCAACCCTTTCACTTTTCCGGGCTGGAAAATCGCTCAACCTGCAACATTTTTGGCAATTTTCAGTGGCCGATTTGTTGTTTAATTAGCGCAGGACACTTTTATGGCTGGCGCACTAACAAAGAACAAAAAAAAAACAACAAACGAGGACATTTCACGGGAACAGCTGTTGCGGGCAGTCTGTGATTGATGGCCGTCCATTGGTGGATTATGTAAATCGCAATGACCTCTGACCCAAGCGGGCAGCAAGTGTGCAGAATTGCGAAATTATGAAAATTGGCCAACACCGAACCAAAGGACATCATTTGTCATCCTTTGGTGGATGTTATGCCCGAACTCGAACTCGAACCCAAGCCGAACCCGAACCGAACCCGAATCCGAACTGAAGACAGCTGTGTTAATGAAAACATGTGTCAGCAATAAAATGATAATCATGATTTACATCCCGACATCATCTTTTATCCTTGCCAATGATTACGAATCGAAACGTGCACAAATTCAAAGTTCGAGTATTTTTTATTTTAATCGCTCTTGATTTATGGGCAGGTCTGGCAACGCTGTCGCCTGTCGCCTGTCGCCTGTCTGCCCGATTGAATTAACATTTCCCGCTGCTAATTTACAGCATTAGTGCTAAATTAAATTATTGTTTACATACTTCACAAATATCCAAAAGAAAATGAAATGAACAAAAAAAAAAAATAAAATTAAGTTGCCCCCTTTTAAAATTCGATTTACAAAAGTTGCCCTCAATTTGTAACCAGACCAGCCAACAAAGGGTTGCGCACAAGGGTTGTGGCGAGGGGGCGTGGCAGGGGGCACGGCTGAAGGCATTTGCATGCGTTGACAAGTGGAACTGGAACCGGAACTGGTGCGAACATTCATTAGCTCCGACAGCGCTCATTGTGCGTATTAATTATCTTTGTCAACAAAGAGAAGGGAAATATTTGAAGTACTTTGTTGGCAGATTGATTAAAGATTACCTCAAACATATGACAATATATTGTTTATATTGTTTATAGATAAATATTTGTGATGCAGAAAATGTGCTTTAATTAATTTCCTTCTATGGTATATATAAAAGTTATTTAATATTTGGTACAGAAAGGTGTTTAAAATACATATATATTTTTTTAAGCCCCTTCAAAGTGTGTTTTTTTATAACTTCTCAATCAACTTCTTGAATGATAATCAACTCAATTCGAACACAAAAGGAGTTTCCCTCGCTTCGTTTCAAAAATAATTCCTTTTATTGTGCACAGGCTTTGGATAGGGCTGATAGAGTGAGGTATATGAGGCCATCTCGCTCTAATTAACTGCCTTGCACATTTGGCGAGCCATAAAGTTTGGGACATGCTTATCGAAGTGTTTTGTTTGCACTTTTTAATTTACTGCAATTGCGTTGCCAAATCAAATTGCGATAAGAAACGCATAAAACTTGGCCCAAAAGCGAATGCTGCTCTAAGCCAAACTGCAATAATTCAAAGGCCCAACTTTATTGTTGTTGTTGGGAAAACTCTCGCTCGACGTCGGATTTGTTTTTTAAAATGCCGCAGGGATCGATTATTACCGTTCAAATTCGCATAAAACGTGCGAGTTGCCAAAAGCGATTTTAAACAACGGCAAAAAGAAAAGAAAGAAAGAAAAAAAGGGGGCGCTTTACAATTGCCAAATGTCCTGGCATATGTGCTCCTTAGAGGCTGTTCGAGGGCGGCAATAATTTAAGGAATTTGAAGTCAATTCAAAGTCGCATTCAATTGCTGCGCAGGCTGCGACTTCGCGATATGAATCTCAATAAAAATGCATTTAAATTGTTGACAAAGCAGCTCCCAGCTCACATTTTCGCAATCGAACGGGCTTATTGAGAGTGAGAGAGAAGGAGAAAAGGAGAGGGAGAGTGGGGCGAAAGGTTTTCCATTTTGCACGCAATTTGGCCGTAACTCAGAACACAGCTGAGTCCGGCAACGGGCCCGGCCAACTGCTCGCATAAATACTACAAAATGTTTTCTGCCAAAATCCGCAACAAAATTATTCAAATACTTAATTTGAAACGAATTCCAAACATATTGAAATGAGACCTTGGAGAGTGATTTAAAAATGCAAAAAAAAAATCAAAATTCTATACATTTTTCATTTTATTTATATTTATTTAAATAACTAATGAGTATTGAATGTTCTAAGAGGTTTAGCTAGACTAAAACCCTTGTTTAAATTTTACTCCTTGTTTTTTTTGTCATATTATAATGAGATGTTTGCAAAAAAGGAAAATAAATTATATACATTTTTATTTATATTTATTTAAATATTCACGTTGACGCAATAATTATTCATTTTAGAATTTTTTTTAAAGGTTTAGCTGGACTAAAAAGTCTTGTTTAAATTTTACTCTCTAATATTTTTTTCTCATATTGAAGAGCTGTTTCAATAAAAAACAAAGAAAATTCTATACATTTTTTATTTAATTTATATTTATTTAAATATTCACGTTGACTTTATAATTAATCAGTATAGAAAATGTTAGATTTTTAGCTTAGACTTTTTAATATATACATATATATGTCTTATGTCAAAATACTTATGCCTTTTCTTAGAGTCTTTTATGAGGCACTTTCAGACTTTAAAATTAAACAATTCATACTTTTTTAGCTTCGAAATATGTTATAAAAAAATGCTAAGACTTTATATATATCTTTGCTTATTTTATCACTTTCTTATGTCAAAATACCTATGCCTTTTCCTCGAGTCTCTTTTAAGACATTTTTAGTCTTCAGAATTAAACAATCCATGCCTTTTTAGAAAGTCTAGATTGTTAGCATTATAAAACCGAAAAGATCTTGTTTAAATATTAATAATGTTTTCTTTTTTCTCATTTTTTTCCAATACCCATTAAAAGTTATACGCATAAAAATAGTAGTATTATTATACTAATTTATACATACACATACATATATATATATTATATTTCATCATTTATATCTATAACTATATCCATATCTTTATCAATCTATAAAAAGATACTCTCACTTTCACACACACAACAATTGCGCATAGATAAAAATCTTTTGGATGGCGTCTAGAAAATTAGTTAAAAAGTGATTTTCTCGTGAATTTTCAGCACACTCTCCGAGGGCAATAAAGACGCATTGTTAATATTATGACAGTTATTATGAGGTGAGGTCGTAAGGTAGAGCCCATTGCCATACAACAGGTACAGTTAGGTTTCCGCAGAAAGGTCGCATCAGAAAATAATGTCATAAATTTCATAAAATGTCAACCCGGAGGCAAACACCTGCAGCTGGAACCGGAGCTACCTGGAACCAGCTGGAACTAGGCGAACTGCTTTAAAGGGATTTCACTTGATTAAAAATTGAGACTCATTTGCGATGCAGTTTTGCAGTTTTTCAGTTTTGCAGTTTTTCAGTTTTGCTCGATGACAACATCAAAGTCAAAGTCGTTGCAGGAGTCGAAGTGGAAAACTTGTTGCTGGCTGCTGCAAGTGCTGGGTAATTATGTTGAACAATGAGCAACAATTCCAGTTGCTGCAGTTCCAATTAGTCACATTACACGAACGGGGGCAAAAACATGCTCCACGCCATAAATGGTCAATAGAATGATACAACCCACAGCGACAAGACACCAGCAACAACAACAACAACAACAACAGATACAGATACAGATACAAAGGCTGCTAAAGATACAGATACAGATACATTTACTTTGTTTGCAGGCTGCTGCAAGAATTTGAAGATCAAGATGAAGCATTGAACTGATCGAAAAATCATGTCGAAAAATATGATTACTGTCGCAATTTATGAACTGAAAGCAGGAATAAATTATTAGTTAACTTGAACAGATTTATTTATGTTTTCGTTAATTTTTTTATATTTGGTTCTTTTAGAAATTGAAGCAAATTTAAATTCTTTTTATTTAATCACACTATCATTTATATATATATATATTATTTCATCACCAGATCATTTGAATTTCATTGTTATTCATAGATTAGTAGAAAAAAAGTATTATTATAATTTTAAATAAGCAAATAAAGCTTTTAATTCTTTTAAATACTTTGTTACATGAAAAATTAACTATTGAATTATATAAAATAAAAAAATTGTATTTAAATTTAGCTTTACACATTTAAATTGCATTTAATTAATTTAATTTAGCTTTATAAATTTTAAATAAATTGTTTTCGTTTTAATTAATTCACTGTTTAAATTTTAAACACAGAGTTTATGCATTGTTATTATTTTTTTAGTATAAAATTAAGTAGTAAACTACTTAAAAATAAACACTTATTTATTTTATAATTTATTAATATTATTTTTCAATAAGTAAATCAAATTATAATTTAATATAACACGCATAAAAAGTTTCCAGTGAAAGCTTTCTATATATTTAAATAAATATGTAGGTTAGC
Source organism: Drosophila lacertosa (assembly GCA_004143845.1). Taxonomy (NCBI): domain Eukaryota; kingdom Metazoa; phylum Arthropoda; class Insecta; order Diptera; family Drosophilidae; genus Drosophila; species Drosophila lacertosa. The sequence goes on along the minus strand of SCDZ01000567.1, from coordinate 29,319 downwards.
TTATCTATCTTTTTATCTGGGAGATCGTGAATATGTAGATCTTTGATTCTTCTTATTTTTAAACTATTATCTCTTTAATTTAGGGCTAGTTTATATCTATCAATTTTTTTCATATTTTATTTATTTCTAACCTATAATTAAATATGCTAGGTAAGGTTAATCAAAGTAAAATCAAAGTTGATTTTTGTTTAAAGCGAACATCATTAAATGGAAAGCAAGTCAAGTGCGTCTAAGCTAATGGCATTGGACTTGCCTTATGACAGTTTATTAGCCCGATCGATGATTGGCAGCGGATCCGTGGCTCTGGCCAAATGCAGTCGCTTCGCTAATTGAATGCAATTAAAAAGGAAATTAAAATTTAAATTACAGAACTGCGGCCGGGCACGTGTCCATCACTGGCCAAAGCCAGACTTAGTCCCAGCCGCTGCCAGGCCACCCTAAATGGGCCGGGCCCGGCCCGATCCGATCCGTGGCTTACATATAAGGCCGCCAACGGACATACGCGGAATTCGGTCTTAATTTATGCGACAACAACTCTAAACGCCCCGCGCAACGCCAAATCTGGCCAACTATTTGAAATGGAGCTGAGCGCAGATCGGGACCCAACTATGAACTCATCCTGCCCGCCACATCCTCCTCCTGCCTCCTGCCTCCTTCGTACTCCTGGGTGCATGTGGCATATGGTTTGTCTAGCTTTGTGCTTAGACTTGGCCAAGGAGCAAGAGTTGGGCTTATACAAGTGAAGGGTAGAGAAGAGTAGGGTATACAATTGTAAGGTATAGATGAGTAGGGTATATAAGAGCAGGCTATAAAATTGCAGGGTATACAAGAGAAGTTATTACAAGTGGGTGTACATTAACAGGATATACGAAAATAGGGTATGCAAGTGTAGAGTATGAAATAGGGTATGGAGTAGGGTATGGGTAACTAAATACAAATATTTTCCCGTTTTTTTTAAATATTTACTAATATATTTAACATAATTTAATTTCCATATAATAATATAATAAATAATATTCAACCTTTAAGTAAGCTTCTATTTATATTATTTAATTTTTTATCTTAGTAAACAAAAATATTTTAACTATTATAAAAAAACAATAAAAAACTTCAAAATAATTCAATTTAAATTACTTAATTACTTATCTTATCGAACTTTAATAAAAATTCTATTTAAATTATTTAATTACTTATCTTACCAAAAAAAGAAAATATTTTAACTTTAATAAAAATTCTATATAAATTATTTAATTACTTATCTAACTAAACAAAAGTAATTAAGCTTTAATAAGACTTCAATTTAAATTATTTAATTACTTATCTAAAATATTTTAACTTTAATAAGGCTTCATTTGAATTATTAAATTTCTTATCTAAAAAACAAAAAATATTTTAACTTAAAAAAGCCTTCAATTTAAATTATTTAATTTATTTTCTTGCTAAAGAATGATTTATCAATTTATATAAGTAATTCCTCAGACTTAAGTCAAGATTTCTCGAATTGAGACTTAAGCGTGGCTTTCTTAAAATTTCCCTGAATATCCGTTTGGCTCGACACCCATTTTTTTTTTTTTTGATAGTCGTTATTGATAGGGATTTCCTCAATAGACGATTTCCGCTGCCACTGATCAACAGCAGAGATTTCTCCAAAGATTTCTTCATTGACTACCTGTCTGGAAAGGCAGTTCTTATGAATGAAGCCATCTTTTGAGACTCTTTGGGCGCGACAATTAACAAGTCCCGAAACAACAGCTAACGATGATAATGATGATGATGATGATGATGATGTTGCTGATGATGTTGATGTTGATCGGGATGATTTCAATCTTGTCGCAGCACGCGCTCTGAATTTCATCTAAAAAAGTTTTAACAAAAAAGAAACCAACTTTTCATTCACTTTACTTCAGTTTTCAATTGACGCCCGCACCTTTTGTGTCTTCTTCTTCTTCTTCTAATTTCTATCTTGAATTCTGTTTCATTTATGAGTTGGGGTATCTTCTTCTTCTTTTTGTTGTTGTTGTTGTGTGTGTCTTGGCAACTCCGCGATGCTATCAACTTCCATAGCAAATAGCGGACGTTGCACGTGCCTCAAATTTTAAAACCAAAATCAGCTCCTTCGGATTTGGATTCATTCATAAAATGAATGAAACAACCTGCTAAAAAATAAGAAAACAAAACAACACCAAACCTTTTCATTAATACACACACAGATCTCGGATCTCCGGTTAATATATATATATATATTTTTTTTTTTTTGGCTACCCCAGCAGCAACTGTTGCCCCCAAGTGGGGCCTGCGGGAAGCAGTTCCGCCGCATGTGAGTTTCTCATGCAACCCCCTTAAACATGATTTATTAGTGTCAATAAATCGAGAGCTGACTTTGCCTGGTTTATTTCACGCTCTAATTTTGCTCCTTTGATAAAAGCAGATGGAAACTGCGATGGCAACATTTGTTCTACGCATTATTTGTGCATAATTTAGCAATATTTCAAATGACAGCCATAAAAATTGTCAGCACAATTAGAAGCAGGTTGCAAAATTATTGAACCTCATTTATTACACAAAATTATGTTATAAAGAGAAGAGCAAACTTTATTTTAAGAACATCTTAAAGAGAACTTTTATTTGTTTTTATTTTATTTTATCATATTAAATAAAGTATTAAATACTAAACCAAATTTTTGTCTATTACTCGTTTGTCTTTTATTAAAAAATTGTAAATTTATGTAACTAATTTATATATTCTTAAATGCATTTAATTTATTTGAAATGACTTTCTTCTATTCAATCTTGAGCAATTTTCTTTACTTCGCTTCATTTATAAATTTAAAAATAAAAGCATTTTGATTGTGTTTATTATTTATTAGACTAGACTAGATTAAATTATTTTTAGAATTTTTTAAAGAGAACATTTAATTAAATACCAAGTTTTTTTTATAAATTAATTTTTAGTTTGCAACACATTTATTTAAAATGCTTTTCTTCTTCTTTTCTATCTTGAGCAACTTCCTTCGCTTCATTTATAAATTTATAATAAAATAATTTTGAATATGTTTAGTGCCAAAAAAAAGAAGCAAACTTTATTTTGAGTAATTCTTAAAGAAACTTCAATTAAATTGATAGGTTTCTCTATTAAATAATGTCTAGTTTTTCAACAGATTTATTTAACATATTTCTTTTTTTTCTTCACTTCATTCATAATTTTATAATATAAATATCTTTGATTATGTTTACTGCCAAAAAACAGGAGCTTTTTTTTAAAAAAAATTCTAATTTTCTCTATTAACTAATTTCTAGTTTTTCAACAGATTTATTTAAAATTCTCTTCTTATTTCAATCTTAAGCAATTTCCTTTCCTTCACTTCATTTATAAAAGCTGTTTAAGAAGAATTTTTATTATGTTTAAGTTTTATTTTGAGAACTTCCTAAAGAGAAAATTTAATTAAATTCCAAGTTTTCTCTATTAAATAATGTCTACTTTTTCAACAGATTTATTTAACATATTTCTTTATTTTAATATTGAGCAATTTCCTTTTCTTCACTTCATTCATAATTTTATAATATAAATATCTTTGATTATGTTTACTGACAAAAAACAGGAGCTTTTTTTTTAAAAATTTCTAATTTTCTCTATTAACTAATTTCTAGTTTTTCAACAGATTTATTTAAAATTCTTTTCTTACTTCAATCTTAAGCAATTTCCTTTCCTTCACTTCATTTATAAAAGCTGCCCAAGAGGAATTTTGATTATGTTTACTGCCAAAAAAAAAAAAGAGTTGTGTTGGCAGCTAATCTAACTGACCAAAGGGTGCTCGAAGCGTGTCCTGGCATATTAGCTGGGCGTTATATCACTCTCCTGGGAGCTCCTTACGAATCATAACTCAAGTCCGGAACTTGGGTCATTTGTTATAATTTCGCACACAGAAAACGCACTTTGAGCCCGTGACGAAAGTGCCAAGTGACATATGTGTGTGTGTGTGTGTGTGTGTGTGTGTGTGTGTGTGGGATAGTTCTGGGGATGTTCCATGCTTGAATGCCAATATGCACTTGCCGTTGACAAATGACACGAACTCTGCGATTTATCAAAACGAAAGCCAAAAATGGAAAATTATAAAAGAATTTTGCAACGCTTTGCGAAAATATCTTTTGTGAAAATTAATGGATTCCCATTTCCAAAATAAGACGACGCAGGGAATACACTATACGAGAAGAAGAAGAAGTGGGCGGGGGGCGTGGCCAGCGTATCGATTTTGGCTCAGACGGCGTCGCAAACGTGACGCGCATCTCGAATTGCGGCCAAGTTGTCTCGGGGTCAGGGGTCAGGGGTCACAGCAGCCAAAAAACAGTGCACAGCTTAAAGTTCACCGTGTCAAAGAAATTAGTTAATAATTAGCTTTCAAGCCGCGGCTTTAAAAGGCAGCGTCAAGCTGTCTGCGGCTTTAAATTGAAAATGCGGATTCCGAATGCGAATTGCGGATGCGAATTGCGGATGCGAATGCGAATTGCGGATGCGGCATTCGGATTTTAAGTGCGGACATGCGGCGAACATTTATCTTAATTGCCAATTCAATTGGGGACAACCTGCGAGCTGCGAGCTGTGAATTCAATTTGCATACACACGCGATGTTGGCCAAGACCAACGACTTGGCCAAGTCAAGAGCACGGCTCCTGGTCGTGTGTCTGTGTTGTTGTTGTTGTTGTTGTTGCAATCACCGATGCTCAATGTTTGTGCAACTAATTAACATTTTTAATGGGCAATCCTTGTAGCTGCTGAAGTAACTTGCCGCCTCGCCAGCAAATGAAGTGGAACAGGATTCTTAAAAACGACCCGAGACCCGAGAAGAGGCTAAGTGAACCGCGTGAACAGAGATTTGATTTAGAGCGCAATTAATATTGATTTGGCCAACTTAAAGTGTCCAAAGCCAACTAAAAGGAACACTTAAATGGGCAACATTTAAATAAGTTCAAGCTACAAAGAAATTAGAACTTGTTTTATGAACTGAAAGCTTTAATTTAAATTTAAATTATTATTTCTGTTTAATAAGTGGAATTTTTTTGAAGAATTCTTTATTTCAGTTTTGTAAAAATTCTTTAGAAAATATTTAGTTTTTTAGTTCAGTTTGATTTAAAATTTTTTAAAATATATATATAATGAAACCTGTTAAAGTTAAGAACTGAATTTTTGGATGGCAACTTTGATCGCTTTTTGTAGAGCAGAGGAAGCTTGTGGGAAAAAGGAATAAAAGGGTAAGGACAACGAAAATAGGTATATACATATTCTGGCACAATGATTTTGCAATTTAGGTTTAATAGGGCTATTATCCTTGTATACTTAATCAATTACAACTTGACATCAGAAGTTGTTGAGAATAAAACTGAATAAAAAAAACATTTCAACATTTTAGAATGAATTAAATTTATTTTTTTATTTTAACTTACATTTTACTTTTCAAAATTAATAATAATAATAAATACAAAAGCGATGCGTATTAAAAAATTGCTATTGAAAATTTTGGTACAATTTGTCATTTTTGTATTTAATTTTTTAAAATTTAATAATTTTATTGGAATGCATTTTTTATTAAATATTATTATTATTATTATATATATTATTAAATACCAATCGAAAGTACAGATTTTTACAAGTCAGAAAAGGTATAACATATTATTACATGATACTATTTGCCCAAAATAAAAATATATTTTATTTATATATTTTTTTTTTTATTTTTTATATATTATTATTATTATATTTAATGACTCTAAATATATATCTTTCCATAATCTGACTCCATATGTCTGATTTAAACTTATGGAGAATTTAATTATTATTTATTTTTTGACTGTAGAAAGTCGCTTAATAGAATTATAGTAGAATTTAGCTCTCTGTATAATCCAATAATATTTAAAAGTATTTAGTAATTTATAAGCCATAGCATTTATCTCTACCATATACATTTATATTAATTTTTAATTTTTGCTCACAACAAAATGTTCTAGAGAACAAGCAAATAAAAGATTTTAGTATGAATATATTTTATTTATTATTTTTTTTTTCTTATTTTTAAATTAAAGCTACCTGGGTTATTTTAGCCATAGCTGCTAGGACTTTCAATTTATATTTATATTTGAACTAGGTAAGTCTTAGGATTGAATGGAATTAGCTTCTGGAAGCCGCCATTAAATTGAATAAAATTGTGAATGTCATAAGTAAATTATGCACAATAGATTTGTGTGTGTTTGATTGACACGCGTCGGGCGATTGATTCGTTTGATTCGTTTGATTCACTTGATTCGCGTCTAATTCGCGTCGTATTCACATGAAATTCGAGGCAAAAATTGCCAGATATTTTGTGGTGGCAACCTTCGCCAAAGCTGCCACGTGTTGGGGGCGTGTGCCACGCCATTAAGTACGACATGTGCGAGGGGAGTTCGAAACGCTTTCTGTGGACTGTGCTAAAAAAACGAAACTAAATGAAATGAGGAATTTCATTAGACGCTGCCTCGAGGCGCACTTTAATAACTTAACTAAATGGGTTGACATTAAGTTGACAAATGTCTTAATAAGCAAAACTGCAACATTGTCACGAGATGAGCTTGGCTGATCCCCCTCCCTAAAAGAGAGAGAGAGAGACAGAATGAGAGAGAGAGTGAGATGGACTCAAGAAATGCAAATCGCGTGGAATTTATCATTCATGTTGATAAAGAAGACGACGATGAAGATTCGTTGGACTGAAAGACTATGAATAATAAAAAGGGTTAAATTAGCATTTTCACATTTATTTGAGCGATGACATGGCCAGATACGCAGCCACGCCCATCGCCGCCCCCATTTGGCAAGGGTTACTGGGTTTATTAGCGAGCGTGCCACGGCAATCACGAGGCGTGTTAGCAATGGTTAACAAAGGGGGAGGGGGAGGGGGCGAACGAGTTAAGAAATTGCCAAAGCAATTTCCGATGACACACACATGAAAGCCAACGCTCTGGGGATAATCACCGAGGACGAGGACGAAGACAAGGAAAGAAGCCAGGAACTGCTTAAGTTGGCAGGCGCCAAAAACGCGGGTGCGAAGAGATTATTTGATTAGAAGAAGAAGAAGAAGAGCGACACTACAATTGAGTTGTAAGCGAAGATGGCAACCGATAAGGAATTATGCTTAACGGGAATATGCCCAGAAAGGGGGAGGTGAGGAGGAATAAATCAGAAATGGGGATTACAGAAAGGAAGCTCTTAGATTAAAAGGAAATGTTAGTTTCTGTAGAGAAGAACTTGAAGAGAAATCATTTATTGTGTAAAATATTTTATATATGTTAACTAAAAGTATTTAATTCTTATTTGTATTTTATATATTTAAGTAGGAATTTTGAACGCTTTATTTGGGCCAAGGACTAAATTACTTGTCTAATTAACAAAGAAATTAATTTAATTGATTTGAATGATAAGTTTAATTAAATACCTCGTTAAAGTTTGTACAATAAAAAAAGGTCAGAGTAATAAATAATAAAATAAATAATAAATAATAAAAGAATAAATAGATTACTATAAAAAAATACAAAAGGTTAATTTAAAATTATACTAATATTATATAAATAAAATAAAATAAATATATAAATAGCATATAAAAAATATATAAACTAATAATAACCATTAGAATGTAGACAAATGTTATAAATTTAATAAACAAAATTATAAAACAAACACAAAAATTCAGTTTTTATTATGAAATTATTTTATTTTTTTTTTTTTAGCATTTGACATTCATTAATATGATCTTTATATTTTTGTCGATTTTCTACAAATTTGTCGATTGGAATATTTTCATGCCAATCGATAGTATTAATTTTTACGGTTTTTTTTATTATTATATATTATTATTTATCTCAATATACCCTTAATTATGATTTAATATAGTTTTTACTCACTAATTAAATTAAATTTAAATTCTTGTTATCTTTCGCATCTAAAGTAATTCTATAAATTGCTGTTACTTGTTTAAATTAAAACTGGTCAAGCTGTCAATTAGGCAATAGCAAACCTGTTTATCGAATATTAATATACAAATTAAAAAAAAAAAATAATACTTACCCAACTTTAAGTTGTGTTCACTAAATTCAACCACAAATAAAAAAAAAGCAACAATAGATATTTTTTTTATTTGTCACAAATAAACTTGACTGCTGTACGAAAAGGACAAATTCCGCTAGGCCCAATCAACCCGTAACAAACCCTAAGAAAAAACCTTCTTTTGTCTTCTGTTGTCATTTTTTTTTTTTGTTTTATATTTGTTTTTGTATTTGTTGCGCACGCGTTAAACATGCACAAAAATGTAAAAAATTTGATTTAATTTATCGAGCCAGATACTTTTGCCCAGATTCACCTGCATCCAGTCCCCTGGCACGCCCCCCGCCTCTGGTCAGCGTTCCATGCACGCTTCCAGCGTTCGACAAAAGTGGAACAAAAGGTTCGCAGACAATCAAACAAAAAGTGAAGAAACATATTTCAGCTTTCAGTTTTGCGGCTCGCAAAAAAGACGCCAGTTAAAATCGAAGTTGGACGCGGAGTCTAAAATGATTTTTGCTACCACGAGTACCGCAAATTCCGCGCATATTTTCCAATTTCAAATGATCGAAGCAAACAAAAAAAAAAAAAAAAAATATATATGTATATATAAAAAAAACACAGACCGAAATCAATCAGAAAAAGTTTTGAAATGTGACTCAGAAGGAAAGTTCTCATTAGTTGCGCTAATAACGTAAGCTCAAGTTACGTAACGTAACCCGGGTTAACCCTAATAAAGCATATTTATTTAATCGCATTTGCAGCACATGCGAGTTTTCCATTTCCCATTTTCCATTTTCCATTTGCCGTTTACCGTTTTCTTTGTCTTCGGCAAATGCAAATTAGCCAAAAGATAAAAGTTGTCTCGTTCTCTCCGCTTGAGCCATAAAATATGTCATATTTTAACAAAATGTTGCACCGCAAATTACCCGAAATAAACCCATTCGCCACGCCCTCCGCCCCCACCCCCGTTCCACACATTTCCTCATATGGGACACACACGCCAGATAACAAGGACGCAATTAAATGCCGAGCGAAAGGACTTCGGAAGGAGGCAACTTCTGTCTGTAAAACAATTTGGAAAGTTCCATTATCTATTTGTCCATTAATGCAGATACAAAAGGGAGTTGGCTCTTAACCCAATGTTGGCTCAAATGCGGCTCACAGGTGGGCCCTAAAAACGGGTTTGGGGCGGACTCGAAGTTGGTTTCTTTGTGCTTAAAATAAATTGCACAAATTATGGTTATTATGTGTACGAAGTTTTAAAGTATGTATGTAAATAAATGCAGAGGATATTTGAGCAGAGTGTTCCCTAATACTTTATTCATTCATTCGTGGATTCATTCATTCATATATTCTATCATACATTCATTCATTCTCACACTCATAAATTAATACATTCCCTACTATTTAATTAAAGCCTTTTTATTATTAACTTTGAGTTAATTCAAATTTAGGCTGGATTTGATATCTTAAACAAATTAACTTAAAAGAAAGGTTATCATTAAGTTGTGATATAAATGTAACTAACCATCCGACATGTAGAATTTACATTAATAAATATAATATTTAATATATAAATAAATAACAGCATCAATATTTATTTTACCATCCTTTCATACATGGCTCTATCTAGAAATTAAGAGAGAGGTCTTTAAATTACAATAATAAGAGCTCATAATTTTATATATTTTATATTATATTTATTTTATATTTTTTATTATATTTATATTTTCTTTTACATTTACCACAAATCAAGTTAAATTAATTTATTGAATATTTACTTTCTCTTAAACAAAATAGATTTTATGTTCAAATACTTTTTGCCTTTCTTAAATTTGTTTAACATTTTTTTTTTTTTTATGAATTTAAAACTGATCAGCTAAAATCTATTTAAATTTGAGACTAAAGTTAGGCATTTTAATTAAAATATTCATTATTTAATTCTGGTTTTTAGTTCTGGTAAATAAAAAACTATTTACGTATGGAGTTTATATTCTTATGTACTTTTTATATTCTATATAGAGCCATCAAATTTATTTTTAAAGTTTTCAAACACCAAAAATAAATAACATTTTATACAAATAAAAAAAAAGGAAGGATAATTTACACACTATAAAATTTATTTCTATAATAAATAAAAATAAAGAAATAAATAAATAATATATTCGAAAGCTTAGATTCTAACAAAAGTCAAGTCAAATATTTGCTACGACAGCTACTTACAGGGTATCTGCTGTACAAGCAACCTCACCCTCAACACACCTATTTCCAACTTGCTTAATAGTCCAAAAGAAATTACATTAGCTTGGCTTATAATTAGTATTACCAAAAGCCAAAACTAAGAATAATATTTTAAATGCAGCAATTATTTCGACTTTTCCCCTTGGCCAACAAGCTTGGCCCGAAGTTCTTTATTGCATTGGCCATTCTGGCAAATCAGCCAAATTTTATTGTCCCATTAGCCACATGTGTGTGTGTGTGTTGTGTGTGTGTGTGTGTTTGTTTCGTTTTAATTGCTAATGAGAGACACATCATAAAATAAAGTTGGCAAATCTCTCAATTAGTTTATACAAATGAGTTTACCGCCCGCTCGGGAATTTGCCCACCAGCAGGGGTATTCCCCAAACGAACACACACACACACACACACATACACATGAACAGTTGCCCCAGTTGTATTTTAATTGAGTTTTCCCTATGCAAAACTAATTAAATTCTATCGATAACAAATCGAGGGAAAAACGCGCAATAAAAAAAAGAAAACAACAATTACCATAAAAAAGAGATTTGTTTGTGTTTTACACCTCAGCCAAAAAAAAAAGAGAAAAAAAAACTGGGCCAACAAAGATTAATGAGATTTGGCCGAAAACAAAATGAAAACTTTTTATGGACATTCCCCAACATTTGTTAGCCTTGGCCCAAAGCGAATTAACAGGTGTCAAAGTTTGGCAACTGAAGCATTTAATTGCTCGAGTCTCAAATAATTAATATGCTAATAAAATGCTTAAGCCAAAAAGACAGTTGACAGGATGTCCAATAAAGTGTTTGGCTTAAATCATGATTATCATTTTATTGCCGACGGCGGGAAAGGACGAAGGATTATAAAATGCGTGGTCTGAATTTATTTTTTTTTTCTTTTTCTCCTTTTTGGTTTGTCGTCATAATTCGAAATTAAATTTATCATCGACGCAATTAGTGGCCATAAATAAAGCACACACACACACATGTCTGAGTGTGCGTGTGTGCGTGTGTGTGTGTGTGTGTGTGTGTGTACACAAATGTGTGGCCACAAGTGTGAATTATGGGCGCATCCTTTTGGGCAGCTTGGGTCCGCAAGCGGCAAATGAAATTAAATTGTCCTTTTTCATTTCGATACACTTTCGAATCCTCGGGAGGCCACACATCCTTCGCATCCTCGTCAGCTCCCATTAAGCCAATAAAGCATTCGTTTCATTGGATTACGCAAGGAGCAGCAGCCACAGGAGGAGTACGGGCCAAAGGACACACACGGCTTGCACAGTCGCATCCGGTTACAAGGAATGCAGGATTCGTGTCCTGATGAATTTCGTAAATACAACGAAAAACAAAAGTTGCCAAAAAAAAACATTTTCGCTTTGCTCTATTTGCAAAACTTGCTGGTCAGGGTAATTAAAGGGAGAGAAAGAGAGCGAAAGAGAGTGTGAGGGAGAGGGAGATAATCATTTAATCCCCTGGAACTATGCACTTCTATTAACTGTTTCATGTATTATTCATCAGAGTCTGGTGCGATATCTAGATTTAATAAGCGAGTGCAGCGAACCTAATGAACATCCTGTTTCCCCTTCCCCTTCTCCTTTCCCTTCCCGGACTTAATTCAAGCAGAAGCGATGTCCTGCCGCTGATTGTGATGGATCAAACTATCGAATCCTGTGCGTGTGTATTTTCCTCCCACCCACAACTTCAATTTTCCTCAATTGAGTGAGTTTCAATTGAAATTTCGCTTTTCTTTTCTTGGCAACTGACGTTTTCCACTCGCTGATTTTCCATCAGCCACGCCCCCCCCCACCCTCGATTTCCGAGAGATGCCAAAATCAGTGCTTGAACGTTTACCAACACTAAAATTATCGATTTGCAATTGAGATTTGGCTAAAACTGGCAACTTTAGAGCGAGAGATTAAAGTTAGACAACTTGCCACTTGCCACATGCCACATGCCGCATGCCACATGGCCGCGTTAAACAAAACCCGCAATCAGCCCACAAATTTGTTGCATTAGTGTGAAATTAAATTATTGTTTACATGCACGTAATTATGTTTTGAGAGCACCCTTCAAAGGACAACCCTTCGAATTGTTGCATGACCAAAAACAAAATAAAAAAGGCAACCTTTTGTGGTGCGTTGCATGCCACAAAAACACACATACATACACATATAAAAAGCAGACACCCCTTATGAAAATTCGATTTTAAAATTGTTGGGCTGAATTTACACACAGGGTGTGTGTTGTGTTGTGTTGTGTTGTGTGTGACTTTCACAGCTCGACTAAATGACTGTGGAGAAGGGTTTGAGGGATTTGCATATATACACACATACATATATACATTTATATATGTACGTTTGTTCGGTCAGTCAGAGGTCAATTTGGAATTTAATCGCATTCAATTTCGAGTGGATTTTCATTTAATCCTTTGCGGCTTTACATACAAATCAGAAGTCAGCTACAACTTAATTCCCCGCTTTAAACTCGGCTTTAAGAAACTTTTTAGACAACCCCCTTTTTCTATTTTTTTTTTTCGTTTCTTTTTAAAGTGCCTCAGGGATCGATTATTACCGTTCAAATTCGTATGGAACGTGTCTGGGACCCGGAAAAGTGGAAAAAGCACTGCGGAAATATTTTTGCAAATCTGTCAATGCGCAGACAAACAATTTTTGCCATGCTTGATAAGTTAAAGAAATTCCCGAGTCCATTCAATGCAAACATCCCCTTTGGAAAGAGGCGATTTTAATCGCGTTGGAAACGCTCCACAAAAAAACAACAAAAGTTGAATGCGCTTTTTTTTTTTTTGAATTTTCTGAATTGAACTCAAGTTGAACTTTTAAAATGCCTTTCGTGATTTGATTTCTTATGGGTGAATATGAAAAGGTAAATAAGAAAAGTATTGACATGTAAATATAAATTGGGTGTATAAATATCCATACAGTTAATAGTAAAGGTATGTGAAGACATTATTTGGTGACCTTGAATTTATAAGCTCAAATATATAAAATAAAATATGTAAAGTAAAATATATAAAATAAAATAAAATAAAATATATATGTAATCAAATAAAGATAAAACTTTACAAACATAAATATAACATATAAATAAATATACATATAAAATAAACAGCAAGCTCAAAATATAAAGAAAAAAATATTTATGCTTAAATAAAATAAAAGAATTTAATTATATAAACATATTGTAATAGAATAAAAAAAATTGTTAAAATATGTAGTAAATAAAGATGACAAAGCAAAAAAAATGTGTAAAAATATTATATTAATTAATTTAAACTAAATGTATATATTAAGAGTAAATATGTAAAATGCAGAATTATAAAAAAACATGTCTTCAATAAATCTGAAAATATTCAGTATAAAATGTTGCGTTATGTCTCTTATATTAAAATATTAAGTATAAAATATTTAAGGTTTTTAATATTATACAACACATTTATAAATTTTCTATATTTAAAAATAAAAAATATCTTTAAATAATTAATATATGTATAGGTTATCTTTAAGAAAGTAAGTTCGTCAAATCAAATATTTTATTATATTTATTGTTCTTATTTATATTAATGCTGATATAATTGTTATACTTATATTCACATATTTTAAATATTTATTTAATATTATATATTTATTTATATTAAATATTTATTTTATATTATATATTTATTTATAATATTATTGATAAAATTTTTGATTAATATTTATTTTATATTATATTTTAATATTAACTTTAATATAAAATAAATATTATAAAAACCTTACCAAAAATAATTTGGGAAAATCTTTAAAATTTAGTTCAACTGTAAGCAAACTTAAAGTTCACTTGACAACATATATATAAATAAATGTATTTATATATGCATATATATAAATGTATATCTTCTACTAAATTCCCCTTTTCTGATTAATTTAGAGCGCAATTTGCAAGAGAAAATTGTTAACTTGAAGTTTTATTGCGATGATGTCAACAAATGCGGACTGGAAATATATTTATGTGAACAAATAAATGGCAGCTGGACATTCATTACAAATATTTGCGAGTGAAGGACTCTGCTAATGAAGTAATTTATATGAAAATCATGGATTAATATCGGGCTGACCGCTTAACTGACGCCAGCAAGGACTTAACTCAAGTCAAGCAGGGGTGGGAACAAGGATCTGCTCAGCAATTAAAGAGTGCTGGAATAAAATGTTTATAAATTGCGACTAAATTAAGCCATATCGGATCAATATCTGTTTATATATAGACAACTGAAACTGAGCAGCATATTTAGCTTGAGGCCACTTTGTAATTAACATGGTAAACTTTTGCCACTGTTGGCAATCAGGACAACAGGATTTAGTCCTTTTGTCGAGTTCATCGAGCGTCAACTTTCTGTTCCAATGAGCAACATTGTTGCGACACTTAAATTTGCATAATCAAAATCAAAAACATCATTTCCATTCCGAGTTCTCGTTCCCATTTCTATTCCGTGTCCTGTTCGTCCTGTCAATATGCACAACGCACTTAGCCACTTGGAAGCCACCGCAGTTGGCTTTATAAAATTATGCAAATTCAATTTGGCGACACTTTCCACTTTTACAACATTTTCAACCCCTGCCACGCCCACCGCCCGCTTGTCAGTCATAAATTCGTGTAACTGTATTAATATAATTGGCGGGTGTGTCGCCCCCGTTTTCAAATTGGATTTACGTAGCATCCTTCGAAGGACTCTGCCTTTAAGAACTAGCTCCATTTAACATTTGGGAGCATCATAATTTAAACTCGTCGCTTATCTGTGAAATATTTAGCTGGTTCCAACTTGCAAATCGTTTTATTATTCAGGCCAATTGCAGCCCAGTTGGCTCCTAGCCCATAAATAATTAATTTAGCTGCTTGTTTCTGCCTTATTTATGATCTTGGCCACTTGCTTGGTTGGCCTTAACTGTTGCTTCCAACTGAGATTTGTGGTCACAACGCAGTCATGACTCAACTCCCGCCTCCATTTAGATACTAGATTAGATTTTATTGCCTCCGGTCAACTGAACGAAATTTATGAGAGAACCAAACACTTTCACCTATACATTATTGCGGAAAATGGTTTTCCACTTTCCGCTTTGTTTTGCGTACATAAATATTTAAAATTAATATCCAAGCAACTTTAAACTGAGCTCCAAAGAAGGAAAATATAGATAAATTAAAGCTGCATTTCATTTTTTTATATTATATTAATTCATTTTAGTTAGTGAATGTTGAAAGGGAAGGAAAACTTAATTATGGAATTTTTCCTTTTATTTTTGTTATATTTCTTAGATTAGTTTAAAGAATTTCCGGAAAAAAACAAATAAAAAGTTAATGTAAAGAATATTTTTTATAATTCTTTAGAATTTCTTCTTTATACAATTATTAAATGTATCCAAAAAAATGTGCTTATTTATATATTTTTTATATTTCTATAACATTTGTTTTATGTTCTTAGACAACGTTTTAATAAGACACCAAAAACCTTTATACAAAATAAATGTTTTTTGTAATACTATAAATTAATAAATAATAAAATATAAAAAATACATATAATATTTTATATATTTATATCACTCAGTTCCGATTTTATTTGACTAAGTTATAATATTTTAAAAGATTTTTGACTATTAAAAAATTAATAATTTTATATTTTTTCCTTAAACTTATATAATTCACTTTTAATATATCTTAAGTAAATAACCATTATAATTAAATTAGAAATATGTTAAAACTCTGATACTATTTCTAATAATTTTTAATTTTAATATTTATATTTTCTGTATATTTTTTATGCGTCTAAAAAACTTTCTGAAGAGGCATCAAAAAAATTCAAATAGTTTTAAACAAGTCTTATGTTATATATTATTAGCTGTTTAACGAGTATTTCTTGTTTATTTTTATATATTTCCTTTGTATTTTTTATGTGCTTTAAGAATTTGCCAACTTACCCAAAAGAAAAAAACATTTATTCAAAGACTTTTCTCAAGTCTTTTTCCTGGAGGTCCTCCAAGTGTTGCTTAAGCGATTTAAGTTCGCACATTTGGTGTCCTTAGCCATGGCCAACAAGAGTTAAAGTTGTTGAGCTCATATTTGGCATTGGCATTGGGATTCCATTGATGTGCTTTGGGGATAATGCGTTTATGGGATGTGCAGCAGTTAACTGGCCATAAA
The DNA here is from genome assembly GCA_004143845.1 of Drosophila lacertosa. Lineage (NCBI taxonomy): Eukaryota > Metazoa > Arthropoda > Insecta > Diptera > Drosophilidae > Drosophila > Drosophila lacertosa. Next base: position 12,831 of record SCDZ01000567.1, on the reverse strand, counting down.
ATGCACATTATTGTAATGTTGCATTGTCCTGGATGGCACTTTGATCCAGGACGAAACGACAGGACGTCCATTTGGCAGCTGGGATGTCCTGCTGACTGGATTAAACCTGTGTGGCACGATTTTTATCATCGCCTGGCATTCGATTGGAATGCGCCTCAAGGTATGCACCAAACAATCCGAGTCCTCTCGGCTCCTTCAGCTGACCCCCGGCCAACTTCATTCATTTGAGCCGCGTTGCAAATCTCGTTAGTACATTTTTCGAGGGTGAGGACGAGGCCAAGAACGAGGACGAGAACGAGGCTGAGGCTGAGTTCATAAAGCGGCCGCAAATGTCAGCAATAAAAAGATAATCATGATTTACAGCCACAGCCTCAATATGTGACGTGGAATGCGAGTCCAAAAATGCCGAGCACTTTATTTGCCCCCCCCCCCCTCCCCCCTAGAAATTCCAGGCAGACAGACAAACAGGGGTGGCGTCAAAAGGGGGGGCGCATAACACACAGAGAGAGAGAGAGAGAGGGGGGAAAGACAGCACGTCAAAAGTTTCGTGTTCAGCTGTCAAAGGACATTTTATTAGCATATTAATTATAAGGCACGACCAATTAAATGCCACAGCAAGCATTTAAACTTTGACACCTGCAAAGCACAAAACGACAACAGGACTAAAGGCCAAAAGGACTCGGCCCAAACGGGCGGCTGCTCCATTAATCTTTGTTCGAGTCTCGGGCAAACAAATCGCTTTTTTATGTTAATTGAACGTGTTTTCATTCGTTTCTTTATTGTTTTCGAATGTTTTTTTCTTGTTTGCTTTTTTTTTCACTTGAACGTGCACTGAGAAAAAGCTGAAAGCGAATATGTTTAACAAGATAAACAAGCAAAGATTGGAGAGCTTTAAGTGTGTCCTTTAAATAAGGCAAAAAAGACAGGCATTATTTATATATATACATATATTGAGATACAGTTAGCTGGTTAAAAAGATGATGAGTAGACTTTTAATAAATAAATAAAGAAAATGTAAAACGAAAGGAGAAAAATTTTGATATATGTATAATTATATGGAAAAATAAAACGATTTAAAAATGTTAGCTAAATAAATAAATAAATATATTTATATAAATCTCCATTTAATACAAAGCTAAAAGTTAGCTTAAGCTAATTATTTAAATAAAAAAGAAAAAAGGTGCGTTTAGAATTCAAATGTGTAATTAGTTTAAAATAAAGGAAAAATAGTTTGAAATAATTATTGCCAAATTCTTAGACAGTTATTCAATTGATAGATATATATAAAAATATTAAATTATGAGACAAGCTTATAATATATATACAAATATTTAAAAAATAATATATATAATATAAATATAAATATATATTAAAAAGTGAAAAGATGATAGCTAAATAGATAGAAGGATAGAATTATATACATACAATATTTTTCGATAAATAAATGAATAGATAAATAATACAAGAATATAATAAAAGAAGTAGTAAAAAGATTATTTATACTCGTATTGAGTTTAAGGCAATTTTTAAGACATCAATTAGTATTATATTTTTATTATTATTTTACTAAAAGAAAACTTTAATCCAACCAGTCTATATATTAAATACTTCAACTTTTAACCTTATAAGTTTCTACAATAAGATTCTTCATAATAAATAAACAGATATTTAAACAAGAAAAGTTCCCCAACATTTGTCAGTCTTTATGGAAGACATCGTCTATCGATTCGTCCTTTGCGCAGTTGAGGGTTAGGTCCTTTTTCAGATCCACTTTGATTAGCGCCCAGACAAACATTATTGTGCACACATGACACAGCAACCAGGAGCAAGGACATGAACAGGACCTGAGTTGAGTTTTATTTATTGGATTTCGTTCGATTGCAGCAAGCAGCAAGCAGCAAGGACAATGGAGGGGGTGGGAGGGGGAAGGAATGTTGGGCTGGTCCCAGGACAGTTGTTGCGAGTGTCCATCAAAAGCGTTCGGCGGAAGTTGTCTCAACTGACAAGGCGCATAAATTATCCTTTCCTTTTGTCGGGGCAAGTGCAAAATAATGAGATGCAATCCAATTTGGCGACCCGGACATCAACTCGGACCTGGACACAGTTCCAGGAAGTTGCACATTCATCACTTCTTCAGATGGACTCCAAGCACACGAAAGAAAAAGGATCCAAGTGTCAATTTGCAAAGCATTAACTTGAGTTTTCTTCTTTTGCCAGGATACACACAAAGGATACTTCTAAGTATGTGTGTGTGTGTGTGTGTGGCAAATGTTTTCACGCCTGGGAATGGGTTAATTACACATGTCGTTATCTGTGGAGTGTGCAGAGAGAAAGAGAGAGAAAGAGAGAGAGAGAATGTCCTGGCACACATCCTGGGCATGCCGAATGCGTTTATTGTAATTGTGCTGCAACATTTGGCCAAAAAATATGACATATTTTATGGCTCACAGCGGGCTTATCTTTTGTTTAGCGCCAGCTAGTTCGCTCTTATCCCTTTTCAGCCAAAGGACATTTGCATAAACCGTAATGGAATAAAATTGCTCCCATTTGTACTTTATTAGGGTTAAGTTCGCCTTTTGTTATTATCACAGATAATGTGTGGCATGTTCTCTGGAGCTGGAGCAACGAAAAAGCTTTTCCTTACCTTACTTTCCCCCCCCCCCCCCCCTAATATTTTCCCTTTATTTTCATTTCGTTCAGCTTGTAACGAATTCTAATTGAAGTTTTCTTTCTTAATTTATCGCATTCATTTCGTTGCATTTTTTTCAACTTGAAATGAAAAACATTTCTCAGTCCATAAAATGCATCGTAAAATCATCCACCTGAGAGCGACAAAAACAACTAAAAAAAAAAAAAAAAATTGAAATATACCCCAAAAAAAAAAAGAAAAAAAAAGAAAAAAGGAAAAGTTTTCTGCTGGAAATTTGCATAGGAAAATCGTAAAAATTTCCCTTCTTTCGCTTTTTTATGTGCAATTCGAGGCGTGACGAAGCGAAAAGTCCTCGCGACGAAGGAGTTAAGTGAGAGATGAACGAACGAAGGCGAACTTCTGGGTCCTGGGGCGAGGATACAAATAAAAATTAGAGGACGAAATTAGTTAATCCCGCCATTGCGGGAAAACGTGAGGAAATGCACTTAAGCATTCTAAACAGTTGTCGCCAGCAAATTATACTCGAAAATTTGCAATCAACTCAGTTTGAATGGGTTTTCGGAGGGAAAACTGGAAAGAGTGAAAACTTTCTTAAAGATGAAAATGGGCTTCGAATATATTTTTGATATAAGCAAATGTTTTTAATGTTATTTTATGGAAAAGTTGGGGGCTGAAAAAATAGAAGAAAATGTATTAGAAAAAAATTATATTTAGATTAATAATTTAAAAAAATAATTGTCTGATAAATATATTATTTAGTATATGTTTTTTAAGTATGTATAAGGCTTATTTTAAGCTTTAAAAAAAGTGTCTTTCATTTGTTTAGGTTAGTTTAAATTTAATTTATTTAAATGCTAGTTTGTACACTTAGAGAAATGACTAAAACTTTTTTATGTAAATCAAGTAAATAAATTGAGAATATTCACCAAAGGTTACATTCTTGATTTTAGATCGAAGTTTCTTAACCAAAATCCTTTTTTAGATTTAACAATCATATTAATATGAAATATAATCAATTTAACTAATTTAGCCATGATTTTATTTTTTTAATACATTTCTGAAACTGTTTTCAAGAAATTCTATTAATTAAATTAAGTCTTTTCTATTATTAATAATATTTTTAAGCTTAATTCAGTTTGCAAAATTTATGTTTTAAGAATTTTTTATATCGAACTCAAATTCATTTCTTTTTTTAAAATGTAGAAAGACATTTACCCAGGCTTGCGATTTTTGCATAGCTTGGATGAAAAGGAACTTAAATTTAAAGAATAAAAAATTGCATCTTATAATAATTAAATGTTCAGCTCACCTGTGATATAATTAAAGCTTAAATCTTTGAATACAAATTCCTCTTTGAAGAATATGATATTATATCCATATTCTTTTATTATTTATATTGTTAAAAATAAAAAATTAAAGAAATAATAGTCAGAAAAATCAAAATTCTTAATTCAAATTATTTGTTTTATAAAAAATGTTCAATAAAATTTAGTTCTTATATTAATATTATATATTATAATTTATATAAAAAATTCTTTGCTGTTTAATATAATTTAGTTCTTTTAGAAATATTATGCATTATATATTATATCAAAAAATAAATAAAAATATTATTTAGTTCTTAGAAATAATATATTTTATTTTATATTAAAATTTTTTTTTTAAATGTTTCGATTGTTTTTTAGGAATATTATATATTATATACATATTATATTTAATATTAAACTTTTGTTTAAATGTTTAATATTTATTAGTTCTTATATTATATTTTATATAACAATTCCATTAAATATTATTAAGCTCTTATAGGAATTTTTTATAATATATTTTATATTAAATTTCATTTAAAAATGTTTAGATTGTTTATTAAGAATATTATATATTACATTTTATATTAAGTTTCTTTATGAAATGTTTAATATTTAATTGGATTTTTGGGAGTATTATAAATTATATTTTAAATAAATTTCTTCCAACAAGTGTTCAATATTAGTTTGCTTTTCTTTAGGAATATTTAAGCAGATATAATATAATATATGTTATTTGTCATACTATTGGAACGAAATAACAAATGTTAGTTATTTATACAGATATGCTCTTGTGTTGATATATTTTGAGGGAATAACAAATAACCTGTCTCGAATATGACCTGCACTAAATGGAAAACTTACCTCTCCCTCTCCCTCTCTCTCCCTCTCTCTCTCTCTCTCTCTCTCGCTCTCTCTCGCGATATTTACCCATGCTGAGGCCACACAAGTGTTTGGTTTGGTTTTCCTCTGGGGAAAACGCTTTCTGGTCAGCAGTTTGGAATTGCATCAACACATCAGAAGGACGGGGGGAGGGGAGAGGGTAAAGGACACTTGTCCTGAATAGGCCGCAATGTTGACGCTGTGGGTCGCAGGACTCAGAACGCTGTCAGTTTTAATGGGCGTTGAAATGTGTCCGGCTGCGACCGCTCATCGATTCGGACGCGCCAATTCCCAATGCCCCACGGGAGTTACAGGGTATATATATATATGAAGGGGGGGGGGGGGGGGGGGGGGGGTTTTAGCTGTGCTGCTCATTTGCTGAAATTTTGACGCTTTATGAGGTCCCTTTAGTGCTGAGTGTGCGCAAAAATGTAATTGAATGAATGAATACGAGCACAAGTAAAAGGAGGCGGGGAAAAAGGGGGCAGGGGCAGGGGCAGGGGGCAAGGGGGCAGTTGTAAGGTCAACGTGAGGCCGTGACTGCCACCAAAGGAAAAATGTTTGTCTTCCATTAGGACAAACACATGATGACAATGATGATGATGATGATGACGCACACGAGCTGCTCGATGATGATGATGATGATGATGATGATGATCTTCTTCTTCGTTCTGTTGTTGTCTGCTCATAAGACAAAAGCACATGACAGAGTTATGAGCAGGCCCTAAAAGAGTGTATGTGTGTGTGTGTGTGTGTGTGATCTCTCTCTGTGTGTGTGTGTGTTTAAGCCTTCGCGTGACTCGCGTCGCGTTTGTCTCCTCGTCTGTCATGACTCCTCCGGTCACGAATGCAAATGGAACATGGAACGCGGACGGAGCCAATAATATTTATATGAAAGCTCATGTTACGGCCATCAAACGTTGCCTCGTTCAATAAATCGGCAAACAGTTGGATTCTTCTTCTTCTTCTTCTTTTTTTTTTGTTTGTCTCATAATTCTGGCTGCCAAATTAACATGACAACTTATTTTGGGCGAAGCGAGTTGAAGTTGCAACACTCATGACGTGCCCCTTCGGCCTGCCACATGCCACTCTTTGCGACTTCTTCAAGTTTGAAGTTTGCCGCACTCCAAATGCTAATTAGTTGGCTGTGGCTGTGGCTGTGGATGTGGCTGCCTCGTGTGGCAGGGGCAGGCAACCACAACTAGTTGCCCGCCACGCGGCACGTAGAGTTCACAAGCTGACACCTTTGGGCAACTCTGTAATTAAAGCACACTTCACTTTGCCAGCTCTTCTTTTCGACAGGTAAAACTCGCAAGTTTTGTAATTAATGCCACTCGCAAAGTTGCAACTTTCTCAACTTTGGACAACTCGCCGTGTTTGCTGGCTTATTATTTATAGTTTGTATTTTTAATATAATCTGCTTTTGAATTACGTATTATTTTACAATTTTTATATTTATTTATTTACTGATTAGTTTTGCATTCAAATGCTGAAGATATAAAAACTTAGGGCTATTATATATAAAAGTATTTTATATAATATTTATTATTCATTTTTAACTTAATTTTTTTTATTATTTAAAGATTGTATTGTTTACATAATCTGCTTTGAATTTTGTATTATTTTACAATTTTTATATTTATTTATTTAGTGATTAATTTTGCACTCAAATATTGAAGATATAAAAACATAAGGCTATTATATATAAAAGAATTTTATATAATATTTATTATTTATTTTTAACTTAATTTTTTTTATTATTTAAAGATTGTATTTTTTACATAATCTGCTTTTGAATTAGGTACTATTTTCCCATTTTTATATATATGTATTTATTTATTGAATAGTTTAGCATTTAAATGTTGAAGATATAAAAACATAAGGGTATTTTCAGTATTTATTTTTAACCTTGTTTATTAAAATTTATAGTTTGTATTTTTTAATATAATCTGCTTTAGAATTTTGTGCTATTTTACAATTTTTATATATATATATATTTACTAATTAATTTTGCATTTTTATATTGAAGATATAAAAACTGAAGGTTATTATATGTATATAAAAGTATTTTATATAATTTTTATTATATATTTTTAACTTATTTATTTTTATTATTTATAGTTTATATTTTGATTTTTTTAGAATTTTTTATTAATTAATTGATTTTGATTAATTTTGCATTTAAATACAGAAGATATTAAAACTTATTTAAGGTTATTATTAGCATTTAATTTTTAAACTTTTTTTCATCAATATTAATAGTTTGTCTTTTTTAACATAATCTGAATTTGATTTTTCTCTTTTTTTTACAATATTTAATACACATTATTTATATATTTATTTACTGATTAATTTTGCATTTAAATATTGCTGAAATAAAAATTTATTGAAGTTAATAAAAAGAATTTAATAACAATATATTAACTAATAAATTTTGCATTTAAATATGGCGCAAAAAAACTTATTTAAGGTTATTTTCCCTTTTTAATTTTTAGACATTTTTTTGACTATTTAAAATAGCGAAACTTTATTTTTAAATGTTTAGCAGTATCACAATAAGCATTAAAAAATTATCAAAAAATATATTTCAATGCCAAAGAGCAGTACAAAAATTGCAGATTTTTCTTTAACCTGCCTCTGACTTTAAACTCTCTTAACTTGGCTAAAACTGAAGTCAACGAAAACCTTAAGCTCTTTTTTAGTCCGACTTTCTTTCCATGCCCAACTATTTATTTAAATTTGCACTCAATTGTTGCATATAAAGTATTGTTTTTAGCACTTTAGCAACTATTTAATTAATAAATTTACACACACCTGAAATTGAAACACATTTTTTTAAAAGTTTCCAACCCAAATTTGCATTTTTATAAATGTATTTTAACCAAAGAAAAAAAAACACAAGGCAATTTTGTGTGAGTTTTCCATTATGTTATCATGGCACTTTATGTGGGTTTTCCTTGGAACCTTTTCTCTTTTTTCTCTCTCGATTTTTTTTGTGGCTGCCAATAAAAATGGGAATTCGATTCGATTCGATTTTTTTTTCTATTTTTTTTGTTTCTTGCGGGTCCTGCGAGGATGAAAAGGTCGTGCCATTAAATGTAACTGCACAGTAATTTGCATAATTTTCTATTCATTACATAATTCTGTCAATTTCCAATACATTATAATTTGTTAAGCGCAGGAGCAACCCTCGCTGGGTTGCCACACCAAAATGCAAATGTAAATGCAGAGCGTCTGGTTTGGTGTTTTTTTTTTTTGTGTTTTTTTGGTGTGTTGGATGGGAAAATAAGGAAAGGCGGGGGGGGGGGGGGGGAGGGGGTGCGGTGGGGGGTGGTGGGGGGGGGGGTGCGGTGTAGTGGAAAGTAGATGCGACCTGTGAGATAAAGAAAAGTGCCATGCAGAATTATCTTTCAACAAAATCACGTCGCCATTAAGAATGCAAATCAAGTGTCAATATTCTGCGGGATTTTCATTTGGAAAATTCGCAAATGTGCCAAATGCCAAACAGAAGAAGAAGAAGAAGAAGAAGAACGAACAGAAAAAAAAAATCAGCAAAGCAAACAAAAATTGCAACCAAAATCAATTCGAATCCCAAATGTCAACTGCGAGTGGAAAAACTCGAGCATACAAATGAGGAAAAACTTCAGCTGGACGGCTTTTCCAGGCAAATGATGAAATACACAAGTTCATTAAAGTCTCGAGCAGGTTTATCGCCAACTTGGGAGCTATAAGCTAAGAAAATTCTGCTTTTCATATTTCATTTTTCATTTTTCTGTTTTCGTTTTTCTTCGCTCACTTATCGCTTTTCATATTCAAATTTTCTCTCTCTCTCTCTCTCTCTCTCTCTCTCTAGCTTTTTGGTAATTAATCATCCTTGCTGCGGGGAGTTGGAAAAAATGTCTCTCGAGATAATGTCAACATAAATTGTTTTGGCAATTTCCAACAATTTTCCTCGCATTATTTATGAACGTTTTTTCCTTCAGCATTTAAAGCTGCCCGAAATTAGCCTCGACGTGGGCGTGGCAGGAGGCGGAACCAGGTTGCGGGGGGCTGTCTTCAATTTGACGTGTTGACTTTGGCCTTTGGCCAAGCGAACGCTGGACGCAGTTGGCGAGCAAACACAACAAGCCCAAACCACAATCCTTAAGCCAGGACGAAGCGTCCTCGTCCGTCGTCCGTCGTCCGTCGTCCGTCGTCCCGTTGAATGCGGCATTTAATGAGCCTGTCAGCAGTCAGTTTATTCACTCGGCCGCACAGCCTCAGCTGCCAGCCCGAGGGGTGCAAAGGCGCCCGCAGGATGCGTGTCCTTGGCGCGCCCCTTTCGCTCTGTGGTCAGTTGTAATCACAAAGTTTAATGAATGGATTAGTCCAAGCGTCGAAACCTACTGATTTCTATATAAATACATACACATACATATACATATATGCAATAAATGTATTTATATCCTTATATAAACATTTATTTAAGACACCAAAAGGGTGCGACTTTTATTTATATATATATATAGTATATAGTATATATGTATATTGATTGTGTTTTTATTTGTGGCAGGTTTTCATTTAACTCGAGTTGAGTTTTATTTGGTCAACAAATTTTGTGGGTTTAAGAAATTCTTTAAAGAAATTCCAAAATATAACTTAAATCAGATTAATTCACATAGTTTATAAATGTATTTATGTATATGTACATATCTTTTTATTTACTTTGTTCAACTCATGATTTATAAAAAGAATTTAATAAAATAAATATATAAGCTATATAAAATATTTAATTATATATTTTTACTGTGAGCTTTGGACAGATATAAAAATATATAAATATATATAATTTTATATATGTATGTATATCCATGTATATAAATACATATATATATTTATAATTAATGATTGACAAGCTAAATTAATTGCCTTTAAATATTTATATATGTATATTATTTATATCAAAAACTATGAAAAACTTAACTCAATTAAAGATTCGTCAATTATTTTCAAATTATAATTAAACAATTATTAAAAAGGAAGTTATAAATAACGCATAATAAATTAGTAATGTCAAATATTTATTTTATTTTAATTTAGTTTAATATTTAATTTAATATAATATTTATTTAATAAATTATATTTATTAAATATTATATTTCTTTTTAACTTGAGTTAAGTTTGGTTTACGTAATAATATTATTTCTGATTTTAAAATATACGAATATAAGAATAGATTATATTAATAATTGTTAGCAAATAAAAATGTATATATAAATAAAAAATTTACATGTTTATAAGTTCAAAAGTTTTTCATTCTCTATAATTTTCCATTAAATATTAACTCTCGTTTTTATCCAGATTTTTGCTCAGCTTTGCTTCAACTTTAATTGTGTTAATTTTAGCTAGGTTCAAATCTATTGTTATATCATTAAATTTATTGTAACTAGCATATTGTTTAATTCGTTTTCTTTCATTATTCATCAACTCAACGCGGATATTCCTTTCCGTTTTATATCCTGTTTCCCTTTTGTTCCTTGTCGCAGTTGTTTTTGGTTAAAATTATGCAAATTCAATTTTCAGACACTTCCGGCTTGCCACGCGACCAATTCTCTTCCCTGCCACGCCCCCTTTTTCGAGGGTAGCCCTCTTTTGTGAAGTGTTGTTCCTTAAAGGATCAACTTTAAAGTCAAACTGAGCCCGAGGGTTAAATTAGAGTGAAATTTAACTTAATATATATGTATATAAATCATTTCCTACATATATATATATATATATATATATGTTTCTATATACGCTCTAAGATAAATCTTTCTCTGAAATTTTTCCACTATTTGATTTTATGATTAATGTTCAAATGTCATTTGAGAATTTCACATGTTGAGATTACAAATCCATCATTTATAAGCGGAAATTACTTTGATTACTTTTACCAGCATTATTTAACTGCATGTCAACATTAAACTTGCCTTCTTAGTATTCTTTAGCACTTCAAGCGCCTGTCAACGGAATAATTAATTAATTAATTGCCAATTGGCAGCTGTCTTTCATTGATTAGCTCAAAGATAAAAATAAATTTAAGCGGCAAAAAGTTTACTTGTAACAAATATTTGTTATATATTTTAAAATCATTTTAATAAGCATTATTCCATAAGTTTTTTAAGACTTTATTGAAAGATTTTAATTTAAATTTAATGCTCTTATTTATTATTTTATCAATGTTTATTGTTTGTTTTTGTGCATCGAAACATTTGCATTGTCTTTTAACAGCGACTTAACAGTGGTTTCTATCTCTGCTGCAATACATGTACAGACAGAGATAGCAGCACCCAGCTTGCCGTAAGTGCGAGCAGCGCCAGCATTTATATGCCAGCAGCAACACGCACGTGTTAGAGCGAGCCAACAATACAACGCTGCTGCTGCCGAGCAAACTTTCGTTATATACACAGCCAAGTGCTGATTGGCTGCAGAGCGCTGCTTTTATATACAACTACAAAGCTGCAGCCCCACACCCAGCTGTGTGTGCGTGTGTGTGTGTTGTGGCTGTGGGCGCCCGTTCGCGCGGTCAGCGCGTTTCACTTCGCACAGATCCATCATCGTCAGCAGACGTTCACAGTTGCATTCGCCAGCTGATAAGGGAAAACTGACAGCGAATAGCAAAAGGCAAAAAGGACCTCAGCTTGATAAGAGGACAGAAGCAAAAAAAAAAAACACAAAAATCGAAAGATGAGAAACTTCAGTTAGAAATGCCAGGAAATACTTCAAAACATTAAGCGAGCTTTTTCAAAAGGATAATAAATCTGAAAATTTGCTTAATTTAAGTAAATTGTGTTAAAAAGTAAGAAAAACTGTCGCCCCAAAAATTGGTAGAAAGGAGTTTAAAATAGTAATTTTATGTAGGAAATCTAATTAAAAGTTTTGCTTAAAGAAATGGAATAGAATCTTTTGTGGAGTTTTTTAAAAATAGAAAAAGAAAATTTTTTTTTTTTTGCCAAAAGAAAATCAGCAAGGAAAAAAGGGACCCCAAAGGACGATTATTTATTTATGATTTGCAATCGTGAATAAAAAAAGGGGATTTTGCAAAAGGGGCGTCTGGGCAATTATTGGATTAGCTGGAAGAGGTCGCTTCGCTGGGCGGCTCACTTGGGCGGCGACTGCTGGATGGGCTTGTGGTAGCAGAGGTCGGCGCCGTGGCTGACAGTGATGCGCGTGGGCTCGCCGTGGCGCTGCTGCCGCAGCTGGCCGTCCACGTTGCCCGGGTCCAGCTCGAGCGGAGTCCTGGGCGCCAGGCTGGACATTGTGCGGTGCTTGTGTTCCGCGTTGACCGCTTGGGGGCGTGGCCCGGCCATGTCCAGCTGCTGGGGACTGCGCTTGGCGGCTGGGCGATCCTTGCGCGGCGCCTTCACCGCGGCCAGGCGCCGCTCCGCCGACAGGCGGCGCCACTGCTGGACCACCTCCCGCACGGACTGGCGGCTGCTCTCCGCGTTCACCTGCGACTTGCGCGCCTTGCGCGCCTCCAGCGCCCGTATCCTCATCCGCATCGCCATGTCCCAGCACAATTACTGACAATTACAGCCCCATTCAACTTCACTTTTCACTTTTCACTATTCATTTTTCCACTTTTCTTTCTTTAATTTATCGCATTTTTAAAATTAATTTTTTAGTTTTTTTTACATGTTTTTAGAATTGAAACTAAACTGAAAGTAAAGCAGATCTCAGTTTGAGAGTTGTGTTGAATGTTTTTAAGTAACATATGATCGAACGAATGATACCCTGTACATAAAATGCGTCAGCTGCTTTTAGAAGCTTTTCAAACATTTCAAAAAAAGTATTAAAAAAAATTTGTCTGATCAAATATTTAGCATAAATTCAATTTGAAATTTTAATTTAATTTTAAATAACAGAATAATAATAAAAATTTTTACCAAAGAATAAAAAAAAAGATAATAATAATAATAATAATAATAATAAAAATAATAATAATAATAATAATAATAATAATAATAATAATAA
>SCDZ01000566.1:0-44852 GCA_004143845.1 Drosophila lacertosa | reverse complement strand
AAAAGAAAAACAAAAAAAAAAAAAAAAAAAAAAAAAAAAAAAATAATAAAGGAGGGGGTGGGGGGGAGTTGGTCACTCACTTGCAGCTGCAGCCTGCATATTAAAGCCAACAAACAAACAAACTTTGCCCCAGCCATAATTCATTTGGGGGCACGTGTTGCATGCTGCACGAAACACATTTGGCTGCCTTTATTTTCTACCTCAGGCAGCAGACCTGCAGCTCTTCTGACTAATGGTATCAATTTTCAAAAGTACTGTTAGCTCGACCATTGAAAAATAAAGTTTAGTTAACAGTTTATCGAAGGCGCTGATAATTTGCATTGATAACATGTTAACGGCAATGCGCTAATTGGCCAAAATGAATGAGAAATCTGATATGAAAAGAAATTAAAAGAAATATGTACAAATAAATATAAATATAGCTACATATATATAAATATATTTATGGGCATATCTAGTTTACTTCTGAAGTTTTTTATCATTTATCATTTTGGTTTAAAGCTGGCTTTAAATAATGTTTATAGATGCTTTAGAACACACTCAATTAATATTTGGTTTGTTGTTGCTTTAATTCATTTAAACCTAACATTTAATAGTCTATTTTTTTAACTCTCTAAGGATAAGTTATAAAGAGAATTATCTTTTCTAGACTAATACAGCTGCTGCTGCTGCCAGCCATTAAAGGATCTATGTCCCTTCTAATGCAAATTGAGGGGACATTCACAAAGAGATCCGCTCGTCTCGATGTCGAGCTCAGATCCATCTATAGGCAGCCAAAACACTTAACTCTGATTGCAATGATAGCGGAAAGTTCTTTGGCTCGTAAATTGATATTTTCCACGCTTCGCTTCGCGCTCAATGCTTCAATTCCTCAAACTCTCAGTTCTAACTGCGTTCACCAAATGATGACATAGAGCACTTCCCAGTCTTCAAACTTCAGTCTCAGTCTGAGTCTCATTCTCAGGTGATCTTAATCGGGCCCTACCTGTTTCGACAGATAACCACAAATTGTTTGCTGCCTCTCTCTCATTGTTGTTGTTTTTCTTTACTGTGTGTGCGTTTTTTTTTTTTTTTAGATTCACATCAGCATGCGTCTGTGTCCTTTTGAGCATTGTCAACAGCTCTTTGTCAGGCCAAAAAGGGGCCTGGCTCACGTACACAAAACCCAAATCGAGGCAAGCCCAACCGCCAAGGCAAATTTTTGTCTACGCTTCTCTCCCGTTCTTTGTTCTAGCTGATATCGATCATTAGATAGTTGGCCCATTGTTGCCTGCACACACACAGAGAGACATTTCGACATGTACTACGTGTGTCCTATGTCATCAATTATTATGTAAGTTCTCCCGCCCTGGGCATTCGTGGAATCCTCCAAGCAGGACCAGCACACGGCGACATGATTAACTGGAAATATTTGAGGCGTGTGTTTGTCTATTTGTATTTGTTCTGATAGACCTCAACATACACTTTTGTGAAGTCTGTTAACGGGCTTTTGATTAAGTATTTGTTGGCTGGTTGCTTAACTTTACTCTACTTAATGCTGGAATTAAATCAAGATAACTATTCAGTAAATCATTTGTCAATATTTATGTTTTGTTTTGGCTCGAAACAAACGATTTCTCATTATATTTTATAGCCTCGCTGGCGCATATCGGAATATCTTTTCATTAATTGTGCGAATGCGAATTGCGAATGCTTTCGGATTCTCAATCACCCCCTTTTTAAAATTGGTACTCGCAATTATGTATTTGAGTGCTGGACTTTCTCTTAACCTTCTTCGTCGGCTTCTGCCAACTAACCCAGTAAAAACTTGGTGTCTGATTAATGTTTATAGTCACACCTACTCAATTGCAGAGGTGCCAAAAATGTCCGAGGAAAAACAGCCAAAAACTGAGAAGATATTTTTACACCTGCAGCACGCACAAAAATTGCAAGTCAGCGCCGAGAAGGCGGCAAAATCGACACGCCAGCCAAAAGTCTGGGCTCAAAGGCAAAAACCAAAACAACAACAATAAAAAAAGGTGGCCAAAACAGGAAGCCATAAATAACAAATTAGAGAACTCTCATATATGTATATATGTATATATACGAAACATATCATTTGATATAATTTCTAACACACACACAGTCGCAGTCACAGTCACAGTCACTTCTTCTTCTTCTTCTCGTTGCAGGTGCAGTTTACAGTTTGTTGATTGGCGGCCATTTAACGCTGCGTGAGCCAGCTCCGCATTTGGCCCGGGCTCAAGACTCAAGACTCAAGCAGGCGTCAGCAGGCGCCCTTGGCCAACAGTTTTTCTAGGCGTTAACTGTAATTCGTTGGCTGCCCAGCATGAACTGCCACCTTGGCCAACAACATCAGCAACAACAACAACAACAACGTTGCCTTAAGGAAACGCTTTTTGATTTTTCGTTTTTAGCGCTGTCTCGCTCTTAAATTATGGGTTCGCATTTTGGTTAATTAAAAAGGCTAAAAAGCAGCCGCAACACATGTTTCGTGTGTTTCCGAAGGATATACTTGGCCAACACCTTTCGGACCGACGCTGTTTAAGCCTCTTTGCGCTGGCGCCGCCGGCCAATTAAACCAAAATCGTAATGTATACACATATATATGTAGTATATATATAGTATGTGTATATAGTTTACAGTGTTTACGATCGCGCCTTCGTTTGATGTGTGAAAAAAGGCGCCCTGCAGACATTAAACATCATTTAGCATACGATGTTCATAACCCTTTCATGGGAAATCATTCAGTTTTTCAAGGTGCTTACAACATCAATTTAATTGGCATTAAGTGTGGCATAAGAAAAGTGAGTGTATGAAGTGAATGTAAAAGTGAATGTGACTGTGAATATATACTCTATAATCTATACTAAATAATATATACTCTAAGCTATATGCTCTATGCTCTATACTATATACTCTATTTAAAGCTTGAACCTGATTCAACTTCCATCACATCTTGTCTCCTTTTAATCACATCAAATTTAATTTAACACCTTTAAACATAATACATCAGTTTCAACATAATAACTTGGAATATTCCAAAAAGAAGCAAATTATTTTCGCATTTCTTTCTTCACAATTTGTATTTCATTTTATTTGTTGCCGATTAGCAACTGGCTTTGAGATCCCAGTCCGAGTTCGAGTCCCAGTCCGAGTCTGGTTAGGACCTTTGAGTTGCCGAATTCTGGATGGGAAGAAGGGCCTGTCAAGGCGAACAAGTGGCCAGTTAACTGGCGAGTGATTAATGAAGGAGGAGGAGCGAACGCGGCTATCAACTTCACACTTGCTAAGTATATTTTTTGGGACTGCAATTCGCTGGCATTGACTGACTGACTGAATGACTGAGCTCAGCTCACATAATTAGCGTTCCGCACAGTGTGACGAATGCAAGAAAAGCTAAATATATATATAAAATTTAAAGGTGCCTCAGAAAGAGAGCTCTTTAGAAAATATTTATATGCTGTTTTTTATAATCAAATATTTTACATTTCAATGTGAAACTCTTAACAAACTGATCCACTGTGCTTGGCTTGGCCAGTTGCAATTTTTGGTTGGCTTTTCGCTTTTGCCAATTGCCATTTTGCATGATTTTGACAGGTTGAGTGCAAGGTGTTGACGATAATTATCGGTAATTGGTCAGACGGACAGACAGGAAAGCGAAGTTGAAGCTCTGTTAAGTAGGCGCCTAATTATTTTGACACCTGCCGACGCGCGTTGCGGCGCGTAATTACAGGGTATGCGAAGCTTCATTCACACCTCGATCAAGGCCAACAGATTTTTAGGTGCCGACTTTCAGCAGCAGCTGCTTCCTGCAACTGGCAACTGGCAACTGGCAACTGGCAACTGCTGCAAAACAATCTTTGATCAAGTTGAACGCAGTCTTATCAACTTGGCTGGTTAGGCCCATCTTGAGGTCCTAGTTGATGGCTCGATAAGGTCACGCATTGTTTGTGTTTTCCGCTCCTTTTTCCCATTGTCAACGCCTTACGCATTTTAACAACGCAATTTGGGCTTACACACATGTCTCGTTGGTTAAGCAAAAAAAAAAGAAAAAAACAGCCCAGCAACTGGCGCTATCAAGATGAAAACGCACACACACACACATACATACATACACACTCATGTGAGATCGTGATCAGTACGAGGTAAATAGGTATAATATGCACACGAGCATCTCTTTCATCTCCTCTTGTGACAACATGTGCAGATTTGTTGTGTGGGTGTCAACCACATGAGACTCCTCGGGCGATACGGATCTCCTGTTTGGATCTACAAGTGAGCCTGCTTATAAAATACCCTCGTTTGAGGTTAGTTTTGAGGTTGCTCCTAGATTATATGCCAGATAAACCTAAGCGTTATATGTAAACGTCAGCTGGTCCGGTTTGTTTAACCAGAAGCAAAGTATTTTTGGAATTTTAACACATTTACATTTGCAGCTGTTTCAAATATGCAAATGTAAAAATAGATACAAAGATAAAAGATGTTCTATCTCAAAATAAATATTATATAAAAATTGCAAATCATATAAAAGAATATTGGTAGACAAAACCTAAATGAAAATCAAAGAAAATACTTAAAAATAAATGCAAATTTGAAATCTTTTCTTCTCTGAACTCTTAAAGAAAAGTGTTTAACAAAATAAAAGTGATTGCTGGCACTTAAAATATCAACCGCAAAGTGTCAAAGAGTTGGACACTTGAGGCGAAAAACATTTTCACCCACTGGCAACAAAGGGGAAAGCGCATTTAACATATATCAGATGTACTGCGGGAATTTTCGCTAAAATGCCTTTTGGACGCGTTGGGGCAAACCATAATTAATTGCTTCATTACCAGTGCCGAAAAGTAGAAGAAGAAGAAGAAGAAGAGATGACGATGTAAGTAAGTACAAAATGGGGGCCAAGTTGAGAGTGCACAGTTGAATGAATGGCCGAACGAAGGAACCACACTGAAAGTTTGACAGGGCAGCTAATTGAATTGTCTTTCAGCAGCAACCATAAAAAAAAAGAATCTTTAAACAAAAATAAAACTGTTTTTGTAGCTTGCCAAAGATTAAATACCCTAGCAGATGATAAAGAAGAAGTTGTAATAAGATTAAGCAGCTTACAAGTATATTGAATATTTAAATTTAATTTAAAAGCAAATTTAAAACAACTTTTGTGTATACATATCTATCATTATCAAACTTTAAAATATATATACCTTTATTCAATTTATTTTTTTATAGTCTGATAAGCAACGAAAATCTTTTTGTTATTCCATTTAAGAACGCTTTGTTTTTGCCAAGTTGACACAACAAACTGCCAGACCGCCCGCTAATAGTGTCAAAAGTTTAATGACGAGGCCCGCCTGTCACTTTTTGGGGCCATGTGCCGTTAAGTAGTCTGCTAAGGCAATCCACCCCACCCATTCCGCCCAGTTCCAGTTCCTCGAGCGACCTGCCTGTCTGCCATGTTTCGTGCACGGAGCAGCTGTCAGTGGCCAAGTGACAGCGCCTGTTTGCCATATTGCAGATGCCTCCAAAGAGCAGGCGAGGGACGTCGGGTGTATAGCCTGAAAATAGGGTTAATTAGGCCTAGACTCTATAATTGAACATTTGCATACATTAAGCATATATTAACTTGGTAAATATATGAATATTAAAATAAATATATAAAGTCAAGTTCGTAAAAGAAAATTTATTGCCTAACACTAGCTCAGTATTGAAAACGTTATGTGCACATTTTGTGCAGAGTTGTACTATAATTTTAAAGAGAAATTGCTTTCAAACAATTCATTTAACAACATAAGTCGATTCCTTATCAAAATCCTCAAAATTAGTATAAAATCCACTTTAAAACTTTTTCTGAGGGGGTCAATTTTTTTGTCAAAAATCACGCAAAAATCGGGTAAAAAATTGACATGTAAAGTTCCCAAGCCCATAGAAAGTACCCCTCCCCTTCTACATACAACTTTTATAAATATTTTTGTTTTTAATTTTTTTTTCCAAATAATTGTAATTTAGCCATTTTCAGGCTGATTTGTCTATCGATCGATCGCTGCGGCGGCTGCACTTAAAACAAAGTGCACGCATTAGGCCAAAAGCAACAAAGAAACAATTAGCAGGGACACGAGAATTAGCTGGACATACATATAAAGACAGTGAGAGCGAGTGAGTGAGAGAGACAAAAAGTTTGTTTGTTCAAGTCTTGAACTGCCGCTAAATTTGAGTGTAACTCTATTTCTTGTGTTACCTTTTGTACTTTTGCCGCACACACCAAAGGCTAACAGACGAACGGCAAACAAAACCAAAAAATATATGAGAAAAAAGGGGGCTCCAAACACCAGACTGAGATCATTTGAAGTTCTCACAGTGATGAGTTAGCTTGGGAGTTTCTGCTTTGGGGTTGGGATTGGAATTGGGATTGGGATTGGGCTTGGGTCGGGGCAGTAAATGGCGCACCGGGCGGTTTGCTGCAATTGCTGCCAATTAGAATTAATGCGTTTTTTATGAAAGCAGCTTTAATTTCCCAGACAGACCAGAAGCACCCACAGTCGATAAACTAAACTCTCGCCACTCTTCACAAAAATGTTCGCTAAATCCCAGTCGACAACAATTTCCGTGCACTAAATCATCATATTGACTTGTCGTCGTCATCATCAACATGAACATCATTATCAGCGCTATCCTCGTTATCATCGTTATCATTATCTTCGTCTCCAGCAGCGCCAGTCATCGCGTCATTGCGTGGTCCGCACTCGAACCGACGAACGGACAAACGGACAAACGGACGAACGGACGAACGGACTCAAGTCAAATTGCCAATTTGTGGACGCCACGCGGCTTCGAGTCTCGATAATTGTGCGTTTCGTAGGTGCAACTGAGGCACAGTGGAACGAAAGTGTTTAGTTTAACTATATTTAAAAATATGTATTTTAAGAAAGTCCCAGATTCTTATTTGTATTTAATATAAGCAAAATGTTTCACTTGGACTTTATAAAAGGATATGAATTTCAAGATATCCTCATATGATAATTTGTATTTTATAGGAATATATATTTGCAATAATTCCCAGACTTATATTTATATTTAATATAAACAAAATGTTAAAGTTGGACTATATACAAAACTTTGAATTACAAGATATTTCCAGATTATAATTTATATTTAATATGGGCTCAATTATATATACAAATATTTTCCTTCCCTTCCTTTTCATTGTGAATCACTATTTTAAAATATATTTGTTATATATTTCATATTTCAATTTATTTTCTTAAATAGTTTACTTACAGCTCCCATTGTCTGACGTTGCAAGAACTGAGCTGAGCTTCTGTTGCAGCCACAAGTTCTGTCGCAGTCGCAGTCGGCGTCGCAGTCGCTGCCTTTGTCAGCAACTAGCTCTGTTTCCTGCTGCTGCTGGTTTATGCGACCTGCAGCAACAGCAAAAAACAACAAATGCAACTGCGGCAACAGCAGCAGCAGCAGCAGCAGCTGGGTGCAACTTTTTGACATTTACAATTGCAGGCGTAATAAAAGTTGTTGTTGTTGGTGCTTTCGTTGTTGTTGCTGGTGCCGCTGGGGGCAGCAAAATTGTCAGCTCGTTAGGGGCTTAAGTGTTGTTGTTTCTATTATAAAACAACAGGGCATAATTATAGCACTGAATTTGCAGCTATCAACGGCACTCCCACAAAGCCAGCACTCCCCTCCCCCTTCCCCTCTCACTCGTTCGTATAGAAATTAATTAATTAAATTATGAGCTAGTTGCAGGAACATGCGACATGTGGCATGCAGCATGCGGCATGTGTCAGTCAAAAGCGCGCGCGTTCAAAATGCAACAAAAGCTGCATAGAAATTACAGCTGTCAGCGAGAGCTGCACACACACACACACACACACACACACACACACACAACTACACACAACACACACATATATATTCTGTTTGGATTGAGGATTCATTATTGGCTTCAGTCGCTTTTGTTTTGCATTTGCAGAAAATGGGTCAAACCCCAAAAACAATCAAGAGACGAAATGTCCGTCCGTCGCAGCAATGAGCCCAGCCGCCTGGGCACTAATTAAGTGGGCGTGCCATATGTATGTTGTGGGCGTGGTCGTCGTGTGCATTGCACGGCATCGCGGTTTTCCATTATGGCCACCACACAGAAAAGTTTTTGTTTTTGCGCGGGCGACCCTGACAGGCTTTTGATTGAACGCCGCAACACGTCAGCTCGCTGTCAAGTATACGCACTGTGGCCATGCCACTCTCATGCTCTGTTGGCAGCAACCCCATCATTTCCACCCTAACGCATGTAATTATACACACACATACACAGAAGGACGCTCCTGGTCAGTTTGACCCATTGCTGGCCACAAAACATTTATGCTGTGCAAATTTATAGAGCCTGTTCCGAAAACCTTCAGAGCACAATAGCTCTGCGATCTATTGTCATGCTAAAAGCAATGCGGCACTGGCAACGAGAGTGGAGCCAACAAGTTTTGGAAAAACATTTTAAAAAATATATTTAACAAAGAAAGCCTTAAGAGGCTTATCAAAATAAAAGTAAATTGAAAAAAATATATATATAAAAAATGTTTGGGTATCTACAAACAAATATTGTAGAGATTAAAGCAGAAACTATATTAAATAAAAATTGACTGTGTTTAAAAGGCAAATATATATAGTTTACTGTCATAAATAAAATCTTTAATATATAAAAATATATATAAAATTGAAAATCTTTAAGAATAAAATACTCTGATATTCTGAACATTTAAAAAAAATATATATAAATATATGTATTGTATTTATAAAGTGAATTCAGAAAAACAATATAGTATATATAATAAACAAATAAAACTAAATAAAAAATGCTTCAAGTAAAACAAAAAATATGTAAAAATATATATTGTAATTGTAAGATAATTTAAAAAGAACTATAAACTTTATTTATAGGTAAAAAAAAATATATTGGAAAAATTAACTATATTTTTATATATGTAAAAAAAAAATAAATTATATAAGCAAATCAACTGTGTCTAATGTTATGCTTATCTTACTGATCACCTTCTTCAGATATCTTTATCAGCACGCATGATAATAATTAATAATTTAAATTCTTAGCTACTTTTGGAGCAACCCTCTGACGTAGGCGTTGACCCAATGGACAGTCAAATGGATGAGCAGTCAGCGGGGCAGCCACGCACACATATGTCATTCAACAAAGGAGCAAACCCCCCCTCCCCCTTCACTGCCACCCTCCCTTTCTCCTCCTTCCATGCACGTTCTTCACAATAGAGAGCCCCCACCGCGTTGTTCTATGTTACATACACAACTATTGTTGTTGTTTTTTGTTGTAATGCCTTGTCCCAGATTGTTTATTATCAACTGGGAGCGATAAAAGTGTCCTGGCCTTATTGTATGTCATTTATATTTGGCCATAGTTGTACCTTTTTTTTTATTGTTGTTGTTTCTATTGTGTTTGTCTGTTGTTGTTGTTGTAGCTGGCGCAAGATTTCTTTCTAGCTGCGCTTGTCAACACAAAATGGACATGTATCAATTAATCTTACGCTTCTCACTGGGAGCCAACAGTTGTGCCTTATCCTCATCCTCATCCTCATCCCCATTCTCATTTTCGTCCTCATGCCACATTCCACATCCCTATCAAAATTCAATGTGCATACCACAAAACGCACGCTTCTCCATGGCAATTTGTTTGATGGCGCTGCGTGTGCCACGCCCCCGCCCCCGCCCCCGCCTCTTGTGGCACCCACCATGCAGATGGCTGCCATTAAAGGTCATGAACATAAATTACGTGTAAGTCAGTCGACGGGGCATAAATTCCCAGACACCTCGAAACAAATTTCACATGCCACAAGTGCAACAAAAATAATTATTTAATACTCGTACTTCGGATTTGAACCTTGAAGATAGCTGCCACTTACGTCTGATAACTCATCCAAGTTAAAAAAAATATAAAAAAGAGAACAAAATTCGTGTCCTTGTGCCATGTGCTTCAATAACATATTGTACAATATTTTTCTTTCGCTTTGGCTTTGGTTGTTCGAGCCCCGTTGACACGTACTTGGTTAAAAGGAAAATGACGAGCATATTGATTAGCTGCGTGCTCGCCTTTGATACGCATGTAAACACAAGTTAGAAAAGATGACTGATAACATGCTTTCAGCTCTCAAAACACTTGGCCAGCACTTTTTGGGCACTGTTGTCTACTCAGCCAGCATTTTGGCCCACGCTCGTGTTAACTTGGTTGGCTACACGCACTCAGCTCAAATTGGTCATGGATCAAGAGTTTTTGAACATGGCTAAAATGTTTTTAGAATTCTTCAGAAATTTAGTTCTTAGCTTGTATTTTTTTCGGTTGTTTTTTTTTTCTTCCCAAATGTAGAGCAACAAGCTGGTTACAAATTTTGTGTAAATGCTTTAAGCGAACATTGCCAGAAAGTATTTAAACAAAAAACATGTTGAACATTTCATTTGAAAAGAAAGAAAGTTTTACGCATATTATGCACTTAATACCCTGCAGGAAAACCCCTGGAAAATGCATTTATTGCACCTGTGTCCAGTGCTGAGTGACATATCCTGGGCACACTTTGAACGAGGGGTTCTCCTTTTCTCTTCATCTTTCACACTTCATAATAAATCCATCAAATGTTTCATATGCTTATCATAAAATAATACGTCATTCTGTGTCCATTATTTTGGGTACCCCTTTCTGTTTTTATTTTTTTTTTTGGACAGCGGGTTTCAGTTTCTATATAATTTGATTTGTATCATGGGCCCAGCAGCAATTGTATCATTTTCATAGTGTAAAAATTATGAAACGAACTCTGGCATTTCTTTTCTTTCATATCATTATAGATAATTTCTTCATTAGAAATGGAAAAACCCGAAACCTGTCAGAAATTGTGACAAGTTAGTTATCGTAGTGCCTGGATCTAAAAATATACCTGACAGTTTTTCCAACGAAAATGAAATTGTTCTCGTGCGTTGAAAGTGCATTTTTAATTGCAAAGTTAAAAACAACAAGCGGCTTAGACAACTCTACAGTCAATGCGATTAACAGTTGATGCGATTTTCATATTTTTGTTGACTGACGCGCGGCTTACCAAATAGCCAAAAATTCCAGCGAAACTTTGCGCAAACAAACGAGATAACTGGCCGAGAGCGGTGGAAGGAGAGAAGGACATGGAGATGGAATAAATCGCGGCTTTATTTGGCTGACAAGACAAAGACGAACCTGTTCTAATCGGATGCAGCTCGGTTGCACTTGAAAGGATTTGCTCAACGCCAGGTTTTGCACTGACAGACTGACAAAAGCCCATTAAAGGATAAGCGAACTGCAGCCAGGCAGCTGCTCAAATCCTCAACCTCAATCCCGTTTACGTATTCCATAAAACTCATTCGCATCGCGGTTTCATCCGCTGTTTGTCCAGACCGCAAATATATATATATTTAAGTGTATAGTATACATGTAATGCCATTAGGGCTTAGCGTGACGAGACACCTTTTTGCGTGGGCCGCGCGATTATCGATCAAAGCCGCAAAAACTGAGCACAGGTAACAAAACTGAACCCAAACTGAACCAAACCGAACCGCTTTCAAATACTCCAATAGATAAAGCCATAAAGCGGGCCCATGTCACAGGTAAAAGCCTCATCAAATGCAACTCATCTTTAGATACCCTATATATTATTAATAAATTATTTAAGACATGCTTGACTATAAGAAAAATAAATAAATAATGTCAGAGTTATTTTAATTTTAAAATAAAAAAAATGAAATAAATTTTATTACATTCCCAAAATCAACTTCTAAAGCTTCCTACAGGGTATCTGTCCAGTCACCCACTCACACATATTTATCCTTCTATTCTTTGAAATTTCTCCTATTTTGACAAGTGCGTGTTTATTGTTATTATTGTTGTAGCTGCCTGCAACAATATTTCTATGAGATGCGAGCCGCAACAAAATTAAGAGATTTTCACAAGTTTCCTTCTTCTTCTTCTTCTTCTTCTTGGCTGGCCGCCCTGTATAACAATAAGGTTATGTAAACCCCGCAAGCTAACCTCAATTAGCGTCTCTCCATTGGTTTGTCCAAGCAATTTACGCAGCCACGTTCTTAGTTACATAGAGTATATATTAGTGATATTCCTTATATTCGTTTGCTTTGCATTCGCCATGCGCTCCAATTACTTTAAGTTTTTAACCTTCTGTTCGTTTAATTTGTTAATTGTTTTCGGTAAGTGTAGCTAATGTCGTTCATTTGTGGTTTTCATACACAAAATGCGGCAACTGAATTTCTGGTTGCAACTGCTCCCCAATTTGCCGCCCAACTCACGCACCTGTTATTCTATTCTTTCGTGGCGTAATTGCCACGCTTTGTGGCATGTAATCATTTAATTGTGCTAATCAAATTTTAGTGATATTTTGTTTGACTTTTGATTGCCGCATTTAGCGGCAGACAACTGAAAATATAACAAAAGCGATAAAATCGCCCCGTTTTGGGCTCTTAATTATAATTTCTCACACACACACACACACACAAAATGAGAGATAACATTTTTTGTTGAAGCTAAAAATATCTCTAAATTAAACAAATAATTATGGGTGTCTCTTACAAAATAGATTTGATTCAATTGAGAATTGAGTTGAGCTTTAAATAATAACAAGTTTTTCTATATGATTTATTTTAATTATTATTATTTATTTCCCCTCTCAGAAAATGAAGATAATCTCCTGGAAAACACAAAGCTCTAAAATTCTATTGTAGATGATTTTATCAAATCAAATTAAGAGCTCTTTCTCCCTCTCTCTCTTCCACCCCATGTGATATCTCCTTGTAATTGTGTAATATCTTGCTTCAAATTCAAAACTCCAAAATTAAGTTTAGTCACATTCTAAAGACACTCCAAGGTATAATTACCGCGAACCAGTTGCACGTGATTAAGACCCCAGACAGCAACAACAACAACAACAAAATCCAACCGCAAACAACAACAACAACAGAAAGTAAGGAGAGTAGAAATGAATCTCAGTGAAATTCCCAGGAAAGCACAAAAAAAAAAACAACATCAACAACGAAAATCTCGCACAAGATAAAGTCATAAATAAAATTGGAAGTGTGACCGTGTTCCTGTTGTTGTTGTTGTTGTTGTTGTTGTTGTCTTGGGCAAGACCATAAACCCAAAAAGGAAGAAGAAGCAGAAGACGAGTCCTCAAGCAGTTTTCAGCCCAATTCATTCTCATAGTGCACGCATCCTTTTTTTTCTTTCTTGGACTCTTTTTGAGTGAAATGGCCCGAAATGGCTGAAAATGGGCTGAAATGGGTTTTAGAGCCAGGAAGCATTTGATTATTTTTTACGGCTCTTTGGGGCGGCCGCACACGCTCGCAATTACAGGAAATAATTCGGTCAAGCAGAGGAGAAAAATACTAATAAAAAAAAGAAGCAGCAAACAACCGTTGAGAAATATTAAGAAAATATCCCCGAGGTCCACAGATAAGAGGCAGCAGATAAGGCGCGTAGCTAAGTGAAAAGATACACAGCAGCCGCAGCGGCAGGTCATAGATAGCAATTGCGATAGCGGCCAAGAGTGAGATGTGACCTGGGCTTTGGCCCGGGGTCACGTACATATAAATGTTTGGGTGTGTGTGTGCGTGTTTTGGGGAAACTGCTCGACGGACGTCCAAGCGTGAATGTCACGTAGCGAGGAGCGTTGTGCAATGCGCCCAGTGTAAATAAAACTAAATAAAAGAATAAGAGTAGTACAAGAGACAGCACTCTCTCTCTCCCACTCTCTCTCCCTTCCACTCTCTCTTGCGCTCATTCAACCTGGACATTCACACGGCCAAATATATATCAACGATAATTTATGTGCGTGCTGACATGCGGGACCCGGTTACCAAAAAGGGGTCTCAACTGGAGTCGCTGCTGCCGCTGCTGCCAACTCCTCCTCCTTCTGGCCAAGAGAACGACATGGCAGTAGCTTGTATGCTTTGTTAACAATTTAATGGCATAAACATTATGATTTCTGTTATTTCAATAAAAGACAGCGACAGACGACAACAGCGACAACATGGCAGCACCAACATCGACCTATCATATTGTGCACTGAGAAAAATATTAGGTCATTTAAAGTGCTGTTTTTATAGGGTATCAGTATTTAAATTGCTTAAATTCTAGCTTTTTTATTTATATATATTTTTTATATATTCTTGAAATTTATAAGTATTTTTCTAATATTTTTGTGCTTGACTTTTTCATAGTTTAAATACTTAAATAAATATATTATAAATATTATATAAACATTTTCATAATTCACATATGAATTGTTTTAAGACTTGTCCATAATGTGCTGTTTTTTCAGGGTATTAATTATATGTTATCAGTATTTAAATTGCTTAAATAATATTTTCTTATAAGTTTATAGCACAAATCCTTTTTCATATATAATTGCGATATTTTTTTTTTATTTTCTACAACTTTAAACTTTTTCATGTCTTAAATACTAATGCATAATTCACATAAAAACTGTTTTTTAACTTTTCCCCTCACCTTTCACAATTCGATAGTTTCCCTTTAGTTTCTCTCAGTGTCTTTTGTCTTATCAGCCAGCTTGTTGTCGCTTGCTCTTGGAACTGAGCGTGAGCGATCCGGCTCCAAGATAAACTGCATGCATTTGATGATGAACCACAGCAGCACCACCAGCCACAGCACCACATTCGGCGAGTGGTGGAGTGGAGCCGTTGAAATATTTATACAAGTGTTGGACGCACTGCGAAAATTATTATGCGTAACACGTTCGGTTTGTTGGCTTTTTCGGCAGCAGCGACGTCGACGCCAGCAGCGATGTCGACGCCAGCAGCGACGTCGACTGGCCCCAGCAGGCGGTCAAAAATGTTAACAAGCGCAATTTGAACGCCTCACGGTTTCGGGAGGAGACCCACTGAGACCAGTTACCGGTCCATGGATCTTATTTTTATTTCTTCTTCTCTTCTTTTTTTTTTTGTGTGTGTGCAATTGATTTTTGATGGCTGATAAATATATAGTTATGAATACGTTAACTGGCCGTGCTGCAGTTCGCTAGAACTGATTTCTGGCCTTCATAATTATTCCGTAGCCAGTTTATCATTTATCTGATGAGTTTTTAATTAATTTTTAACTTTTGGCTTACAGTGTTTTTGTTCGCTCTTCGTTATCGATGTGGAGGAAATGTTTGGAAAATGCATTAAATAAATTATTTTATAAACATTAACTATAAGAAGCTGAATAAACATATTTATAAGAAATTCATTTTAATAATAATTTAAACAAATCGTTTGATAACGTATCGATAAATAGCTCAATAGACAACGTCAAAGTAATTTGCAATTAGCAACTCAACTGAACTCCTCTCTACTCAAGCGCCTCAAATTAGCCACAAAAAGCGGAAATGCGCATCACAGCAAATGCAACAACAACAACTGCAACAACAACAACTGCAACAACAAGAACAACAAACACCATTAGCAGCAACATTGAAGCGCAATTGCAATTGGCAACGTCAAATGCAATTGGCGGCTGTCAACAAGTCCAAGAACCGAACAACTCTAATGGCAAATGGCAAATGACTTTGGCACCGTTTCGTCGCCGTCCGTCGTTTGAGGTGTTAATTTGCCAGCCGAATGAGCCAAAGTTGTCAACGTCAAAAAAAAAAAAAAAAAGGAAAAAGAATTTGCTGAGATTGGCAAATCGCTTCTAACCGGTTGGATTTATCTATATCTAGAATTTATCATATTGCGTGTGGATTGAGACATAACAAGGCCTAGCCTAGCCCGGCCTGGCCTTTCACAATGCTGGCCAATTTAATTACCACTTTAGAGCGTCGCTTCAATTCCCCAGCCAGGCTCTTGGCGATTCCTTTGTGCTGGGAGCCGCGTCTGGTCTAGGGCCTGCCTGCCAATAAAAGTGTCAAAAGTAACACTCGTGTTATATAAGACATCAACATTGCGACGCGCCAACCGAACAAGCAAATCCCTCAGCCATTAAATCCAATAAAAATTGAAAGAAACACCAAAAACAAAAACAAAGACGAGCCACGATCGCAGCCGCAGCAGTTCCTGCGGGATTAGCCACAACCAGCCATAAAACAGCAGCAACAACAGCCTCTCTAGAAGAATTGTAACTCCCTGGCCAACACACAAAGGGTTACGACTGCGGACTGCGAGTATAAATAAATAAAATTTCATCAATGTGTCGAACCGGCGAATGCGTCAATAACTTAAAGGATTAGGCAACGAGAACTGGAACGGCGACTCCAACGCAGTCTGGGCTTAAATCATAAATGACCTTTTTTTCTTTTGGTTCCTCGTTTTATTTTTTTTTTTGGGTGTCTTTGGCAACTCTGAAAGAAATGCATTTGACTGCCACACAAAGCAAATCACACAATTTAATGGCTCTGAGTGTGGCTCAAATAAGGCGGAATATATTTTGTTATTTTTCGGGTTTAATACCCTGCAAAGAAGATAGTTTGATATTGACATTAGATTTGTAAGGCAAAGTCTCTTAAAATAAATTTAAGTCTGAGACCTATAAAAACTCAAGCTTTCAATAATATTAGTTAAAGATCAATTTTAATGTGAAATGAGTACAACTTTTAAAATATTAAAAATACAGTATTTAATATATATTATTTTTAATTACATAATGTTTTTTTTATGTGGAAACTATCTCTGACAAACTTTTAATAATCTTGATTAAAGTTTAACTTTAGTTTATAAGTGCATTGAATATTCGGTTTGAATCTCTTCTTTCCACTCTTTTTTTATTTGTGTTGTTTTCTTTGCATTTCCGTTTGGAGTTCTCTTAAGTCCAATTTATTTCAGCATTTAAAAGCCATAAAATATTTGTGGCCAAGGGGCACAGCTGTCATAATTTAAATTCATTAAATCTATTCCAACAAAATGTCACACCAAAGTTTTTATGTGTCCCCCCTGCCACGCCCCTCATTCCTTTGGGGGGAATGTAATTGCTTCCACGAACAACAATTAAAAATGCTACTCAAGTAGTTTTCGACTGCAAAAGTTCGAGGAATTCCTTTTAAAGATGCGATTAGATGATGACCAAAAATCCAGCAGGGCTGGAGAAGGGGAACTTGAAGGGGCATGCCACATGCAGGTAATGCCCAGCATATGCCCAAATTGTGCGTGCCCCTGGCCGTGGCATGAATGAAGCAATTTGTTTTGACTCATATGCTACGTGCGTCTGATTTGGTTCTGTTTCATTCTTTTCCCCTCTCTCTGTCCCTCTCTGTCTAGTAAGTTGGTCAAATCGTTATCGTCAGCGTCATCGGGCACGGCCGAGAAAACGCACTGAAAATTAGTGGGCAATTGGTCCGGTCGCTTTTGGCCCAAAATTAGATTTATTAGGCATATGCCACAGATCTCCGAGTTAGCGATTAAAGCGCCTCCGCGACGTGTGCCGCATACGAATCCATTCACATGAAATGGAATTTATTCGAACACTCGCAGCGCACTTGTTAATCTTCTAAGTGAATATGCCATCAATTTCCCCGCATAACTAATAAATAAAAATCAACTGAACATCAATTGCCAAGCAGCAATAACATTCAGATTAGGCCTAATGCTAAAAGTTAACTTACTTTTATATCCATTAAGCGTATTAAATGGATTTATTTAGATCTGTATTAACTATTTTGTTGATTTCCTCTCTTTTATGGACACATTTAATATCTGTTCTTTATATAATTGTAAATAGTGTGCGGACTTTTATGGCTAGCCGTCTTTTGGAAGTTGTTTATTAAGTTCGGTATTTCATATTTTATATGTTGGTGTCAAGAAGTGCACGAAAAGCGACACGTCGTGCATATTTGCTGCTCTTAATGACTCTTTCCAGCTGCCAATTTTCAAATAGTGGCTACCAGATCAGCTGCCACACACACACACACACACACACAAACACACACACATGCAATGATTGCCCCCACACTGCACATTAATATGCAAAATAAAATGGCAAAAGATGCATTTTTAAGCAAGTGAGAATGCTGATACTTAAACGACTATAAAATACCCTGTAGAGTGTTAATTAAATACAGTTTATTTTTAGCAGCATGTAAATGTATTGAAATGTTAATTAAGAAAACTTAAAGTAGTATTAATAAAAAATATATTAACTTCAGAAATATTTTGAGAAATAAAATTTTTTTTTTTTTAATATGACAGGGATAAAGATTCAAGTGACTTTTTAAATACAACTTGAAGCAGCCATTCTTATTACGCGGTATTTAAATGTCGTTGAATTTACATTGACTTGATTGTCAGTCAAAACTGGGGCCGAACTTAATTTACAATCGCGAACGCGCTGAAAAAAATGCAAAAAAAGAAGGAAACGACATTCATTTGGAGCAAACACCTGCAAGTCGCCTGTGTGTGGTGCTGGTGGTGGTGGTGCAGTCAGTGGTGGTGCAGTGCGTGGTGTTGGCTGCATATTGAAATGCAGCAGCGTGTATGATTTTTGATTTATGATCTGTCACAAAAATAGCCGAGCTGCTACACCCTACTCTACTCCACTCTAGGTGCTAGGTGCGGCGGCAAACGCAAAAAAAAACATATAAGGAAAAAATGCGTGCAATGCAAAAGTGTATATAAAAAAAGAAAAAAAAGCTAAAGAAAACCGAAAGCCACCGCGTAGAAGGATGGCAGTAAAAGATATTTACGATGCCCATAGCGCGTCCAAGCCAAAGTTATGCATAAAACTTTCTATAGAACTCAA
Source organism: Drosophila lacertosa (assembly GCA_004143845.1). Classification (NCBI taxonomy): domain Eukaryota; kingdom Metazoa; phylum Arthropoda; class Insecta; order Diptera; family Drosophilidae; genus Drosophila; species Drosophila lacertosa. The sequence continues at coordinate 26,080 of SCDZ01000566.1, read as the reverse complement.
GTTGAGGCAGCATTCTGCAGGCTGGCTGGAGAGTCTGCTATCTTAACACGATCAAAGCCAGCCAGAACAACAGAAGCAATCAATTTTCGTTGTTGTGATAGCCGCGGGTAGTCAGACAGCACCGGATCCAGTTAAACTCAACTCAAGCCGGGGCCATATCCAAAGCTGCAGGCGATGCGGCTGCTTAATAAATATGATAATGCTCTAGACGCGGACTTCGTCCTCGGTTAAATAAACCTAAACCAAACTGGCTGCTGCTCTACTAATTAATGTAACAACTACATGGGCAGTCGTAGCTGAGCCAGCGTCTAGTTTCCCAGCCATTCGGATGGAGAACTTGTACCCTGTAAAGGCATGTTTTATTTGCATTTGGTATTTCACTGGCTGGCTGGCTGCCTTAGCCCTAATAATAATAAATAGTGTCAGGTTTAATTGAATCGTTCGCACTTTGCGAGCTCCGGCCACAAATGATATATTGCCGTTTTTCAACTTTGCAATTTATTATAAATTTATTTATGCCCAGACCTCGTCCTGCCAGTCCTGCCAACAAGAATTGCAATTGGCAGCCGCCTAAGTTGACTTGGCACCAGCCACCATTTTAAAGTTCATTAATGTGGCAACTCTGGCCTGATTTACGCCCCAAATGATGTCACAGCAATTACACAAACAAGAACAACAACAAAATAAAAATAAAAACAAACAGCAATTATTTTGAAGAAAACAGAAACAAGAATTTGCAAAGATTTCATTAAAATTTAAACTGTTGTTCAAATTCGATATTGACAAAAAATAAATTAACATTCATTTGGATTGGAAACTTAAATCGACATTCGTCTCTTATTCTTTCCTTCCCTAATAGTATAGCTAATTTTTTTTAAATTAATAATAACACATTAATTAATGTTTCTTACATTTTATTTCTAATAAGGAAAAGAGCTAACCTTTTATTTTTTTATATGCACTAGCCAGTAAAAATACTTTTTTGCAATAAACCAGCATATCAGCATATCAGCATAAAGCAGCATATATAATAACAGCATAAATATAAATAATAAAAGCAAATGAAATTATTTTAAGTATTATGTTTTCTCATAAAGTTGCTGAATTAAATTTTAATATCCAATTTTGAAGCATTATTTAAGCATTAATCTTTAAAAATGATGAAATTTTCTGTTGCGTCCTCTCACTAATTAGAGCGTCAGAAATGCCAGCGGATTAATGTCCAAAACGCATTAAATTGGCAATGGGGGCTTCGTGCTTAGTCAGGGAGTTGTTTTTTGGCCAATCCACAATTATTCATACATATACGCACATATATATATATATACATATATATGTCATGGGTTACCGTTAAGCTTGAAATGCGCTTAAAACAACGTAAGCCAAATGACAAAAAGCAAAAGCGCAAGGAACGCATTTAAAACAAAGTGCGTCAAGTGTACATGTGTGTGTGTGTTAACCTGGCCAACAGGCAACGAGGCACTCAACGCGCTGCGCGCTCAGCTGATTGCTGCAACGAATTGTTGTGCGAGCGAAATGGAAGCGAAAATCCGCTGAGCCAAAGACCAGCGACAGCAAACAGGCGGCTGAGTCAGCCAGGGGGCGGCGGGCAGGGGCGTGGCAGCATATGTGAAAATAATCGCAAGCCGGCGCATAAATAATGGACTCAAGTGTCAAAGGGGCATATCATCAATTTGTTTTTTTTGGCGGCCTACCCCAAAACAACAACAACAAGAACAACCCCCAACACAAACACACACACACACACACACACACAAAGATCGCTCCCCTTTTTGGCCAATGCATATTTATTTTAAAAATAAAACTGAAAACTGAACAATCGCCTGGCATTGAAGAAGTAACCAGAGATTTTGTTCTTTTTTTTTTTGTTCTTTTTTTTTGTTCCCAAACAAATTCGCTGAGTGCTTAAGTGCTTCCGAAAGTGAAACAAATCTGTGACATGTGTTTCAGTTTCAGTTTCAGTTTCTCTGCCCCAACTGGGTCCCTTTCCCTCTCTCCCTCTCTCCCCCAGTAGTAAATTTGCCTAAAGTGGCTCCTCGAGAGCGACACAAAACTGCAGCTCGCAAACATGTAAAGAAAAATGTGCCTGCCACGCCCCCTTCCCTTATCCGGCGCCCCCTCGACTTATGCAACATTGTTGCATTTTAATTCAGAGTTTTCTTCCTTTTTTGTTGTTGTTGCTTTGGACGCGTCTTTTGCCACGCGGCTGCTTTTTTAAGCGGATTTTGAATGACCCCAAAAAAAAAAAAAACAAACAATTTTGGCTAAGAAATATTGTCACAGCCAGAGAAGAAGCAGCACAGCAAATGGGGCGTGGCAGGGCAGGGTGTGTGGAGATATGCTCTCTATTATTTCGTGAGCTGTGAATTAAAAACGAAAAGAAAATAAGTCAAAGCCAAAAGTACTTAATAAAAAAAAAATTAGCTTTAAACTAAATACCCATCAAGAAGAAGATTTCTATGACACTATTATATGATATTGCTAATATATTTACTCAGCCTTCCATTAGTATCTAAACATAGTGTTATTGCAGATGAGGTCTCCAAACATCCACAAATTGTTTCGGCTGATCCTCAAACATAATGGAAAATCTTCCGAGACAACTCGTGGTAAAAAAAACAAACGAAAAAAAGGGCAACACAAAAGGAATATAAGAATAAAAAAAGAGAAAAAGAAACTGCTGCAATAACAAACAAGGCCAAACAATATGCACTGGGCAAACAAAGTCCTGCCAGGGCCAGGACCAATGGGAAAGGGGCTTAATGCCGCAAATTGAGCAATTCTTGGCATATGCACATCTTCCACTTCTGCCGCTCTCCTCCACTAATGCAGCTATTTGAAAACTAATGAGTGGCATAGAATAAAACGAGCAGCACCAACAGAGGAAAAAAATTGTAAAAAAAAAACCAGGCGGCAGTCAGAAATCCGCTTACAGCAGCAGCAAATGAATGCGCATTTGAAATTAAGCCCTAATCCTTTTACAATTGATGCTGTGCAGTCAGCCAGATACCTGTATGACACACACCCAACTCTCTCTCTCTGTGTGTGTGTGTTGTCCTTGCAGGAACACGATTGTTCTTCGCTTTGTTGTTGTTGTTGTTGTTGTTGGGCTAAAGCAATATGTTTGTGTTTGCCCGGGCTTAGCTAGAACAACGAGTATTACCCCGTCTAAGTGTGAGGGCATATTCCTTCTTTTTTTTTTTCATCCGACCTACCGCACGAGCTGAGAGCGAGCGAGACAGCAAGCAACTAAAATACAAAATAAAATAAATTATTGACGAAATTTTACCTTTGCCTGAACAGATGCATTTCATAAGTTAATAAATCAAAAAGTTAAATACGCTTAAGTTTGGAAATAGTTTTCAAGTATTTTAATTCACTTTTTTTTACACTAAAAATGGTATAAAGCTGAAGAAAGCAGCTCTGTTTAAATCAGTATTCGTATCCTTTTCTCTGTTTATCTGTTGCTTACAGGGTAGCTTGTAGTCGAGTCCGCCCCTTGATGTGCAAATGAGCTCTGGCCAGCTGATAACCCTTACCCCCATATGGTCGTAGGTTCTAAATATAAGTATCGAATGATCCAAAAAAGCTCTGTTGACGAGCGGCAAAAAAACTATTTAAAGTCGCTGATTTCGATTCTGATGCTAAGTTTCAATTTGGAGCTCTTCGTTCGAAGCATTGAATAAAAATGTTAATAGCTTTAAAAGTGCTGCTACCTTTAATAGCAGTTTTGCCAGTGACAACAATGGCATCGACCGAGGATAAATCAGTGAGTAAAAACCTCCTAATCGAGAACAAAATATTCAATTTGTATATATAAAATATACTTTCAGTTTTGCATGAGTCAGAGCCAAGATGAGGAATGCAGCGGATACGCTTTTCGCATTGTCAAACCAATGCTAGAATATTTTGAGAAGGTCAACAAAGAACTCAAAGCTAAAGACGAAGAAATCGCCAAGTTAAAAAATATTATTCAGGGCAAAGATAAGATTATTAGTGGAAACAAGAAACCGATAAGTGAGAAAAATATTTGTGAGGAACATAAAAAAAGATGCGAAGCAGAAACGGCTGAATTAGAGGATAAGTTAGAATTGTGCAACAATCGAATTCTCTCGTTAAATGAAACGAATCAGGAGCTACAGCCAATCCAAACTGAGTGCAAAGAAAAATCCAATATAAAAATTTATAGAGTTGATAATTTTCAAAAGAAATTAGACGAATACTTATATGTAGATTTTGGTTATTATACGGGAATTGTGAAACTAGAAATGGATACAAAGGAATCGTTTCTTGTGCCCTACGAACCGAGTGTAGCGGGTCTAGGGTGGACCGTAATACAGCGCCGTAAAAACGGAGAAGAAAATTTTTACCGCAATTGGCTAGATTACAAAAACGGATTTGGTAAAGTTGATAACGACTTTTGGATTGGGTTAGAGCGGCTATATAGAATATTGAGCCAGCAACGATTCGAACTCTATATTCACCTTGTTGACCAGGAAAACGTGACTCGATACGCTAAATACGATAATTTTCAAATCGGAAGTAATGAAGAGAAATACAAGCTGAAGTCGATTGGCCGATATAACGGTAATGCCGGTAATTCCTTGGAGTATCACGTCGGATCAGATTTCAGCACCTTCGATAGCGATATCGATCCGTTAAAAACGTACTGTGCATTATTTTCAAAAGGCGGCTGGTGGTATAATTCATGTGCTCATAGGTAAATTAATTTGATTTTTAAACACTTACAAATTTTTGAACTTTTATTTTTTTCATAGTAATCTGAATGGCAAAAACTTTGACTGCGACATTAAAAACTCGACAAAGTTGAACGACGCTGGCTGCATTTATTGGCAGCATTGGCATGGTCAAAGTTACTCGCTCAAAGAAGTTCTAATGATGATTCGGCCCTATTTGGGTTAATAACAATTGATTACTTTTTAAATATATTACTAAAATGTAAATATATTCTGATATATGAATTATTTCAGTACCAAGTTGAGTTTATAGTAAGCTGAGCAATATATGCTGACTACACATTAAATTTGAATTCGTGGCGTTTAACAACCAAATTCGTGTTGAGTGATAGCCATTTAAGAGATAGGGTAAAGATGGCCAACTCGTGTCTCTCCAGACACTTACGATAGTTGCATCCAGCCAGATTCAGTATTTATCTATTTTGTATTGTATATTGAAGACACCCAAAGATGGGCATTATTAAGGCCTGCATTGCCGGCGTCCTGGTATCCTTTTCTGGCTTCATAGTGGGCGCATCCCTTGGCTGGTCGGGCCCCGTCGAGCCCCATATAATCGCCGGCGATGCATACGACTTTTCGGCGACTTTCAACGAATTTTGCTGGGCCTGTTCGCTGCTGGCCGTTGGGGCCGCCTGCATGTGTCTGCCGGCTGGCTTTCTGCTGGCCGGTTTGGGCCGCAAGGTGACCATACTGCTGATGGTCTGGCCAAATCTGGTGGGCAATGTTTTGCTGCTCTGTGCCAAAAACGTGATGATGCTCTATGTGGGACGTTTTCTGATCGGCGTCTGTTTGGGCGGCTATTGCGTTGCCACGCCCACCTACATCACCGAGCTGGTCGAGGTTCGAGTGCGCGGCAATATCGGCTGTTGTTTTCAGCTGATGCTCGTCCACGGCGTTCTCTACATGTTCGTGCTCGGCGCCTTCGTCAGCGTCCATCTGCTCAACATATTTTGCGGCATTTTGCCGCTCATCCTATTTATATTTGTCTTCTGGCTGCCCGAATCGCCAATCCATCTGCTCCAGAAGGGCAAAAAGCAGCGGGCCGAAAAGGCGCTGCGCTGGCTGCGTGGCGCCGAAGCGGACATCACCAGCGAAATGGCGACTTTTGCCGAACAGGGCTCCAACAAGGAGAAGATCACATTCCGACAGGCATTCGCGCGCAAGACGACACTCAAAGGACTCTTCCTGTGCATAGGACTGGTGTTCTTCCAGCAGCTGACGGGCATCAATGCTGTCGTCTTTTTTATTACCAGCATGTTTGAAACTGCCGAAACCAGCATTTCGGCCGCCCAGTGTACACTGCTCATTGGCGTTGTCCATGTTTTGGCCACGATGCTGGCCACGGTCGTTGTGGACCGAGCAGGTCGCAAAATTCTGCTGATTGTGTCGGGCATTATCGTTATCCTAACCACGATGCTGATGGCCGTTTACCTTGATTTCTGGATGTCCAAAAATGTTAGCTGGCTATCGATTGTCGCCGTCTGCGTATACATAACGGGCTTCGCCCTGGGCTACGGCCCGATCTGTTGGATAGTCATGGCCGAGTTGTTTGCGCCGGACGTGAAGTCATATTGCGTGGGCGTTGTCGCCACCAGCGGCTGGATTTTTGTATTTGTGGTCACAAAAATATCGCCCATTCTAGCGGAAATTGGCTTGTCGATTGTGTTTTGGATATTTTGTGGCTGCACGGTTGTGGCTTGCTTCTTCGTCGGTTTCTTTTTGCCGGAGACCAAGGGCAAGACCATCGATGAGATTCAAGCTTTGCTGCATTAGACGCATGTCTTAACCCTGCCCAATTCGACAAGCCACGCTAGATGAGTTGATTATTCAAATAAACAAATGTGTAAATGGCTAACAGTGAAATATATATACAATAATAATATATGTAGTAATAATATACAAATACAAATGTTTCAAAACTCTTTTAAAATTCTTTTTTTTATAAAGCCTAGAATATAAGCAATTTTAATCCTAAATAATTCCCATAAAACTTGCACTGCATAAAAATTGTAATAATTATTTGAAATTTAATAAATGTTACTTATAAATTGTACTATTAAAAAGAAACCTTTAAAAACACAAATGATGTATATATAGATGTGGCAACCCTGCCAGCTTTGTCAGCTACCGGACACACCTCGTTAGCTTCTGGCGTAGGCGCAGCTGCCCAGGGTTGCCACTGCTACTTAGTGGCAATTGAAAATCGGTAAGCGTTACGAAATGGGAAAATGGAAAATTTGTACGACAATAAGTTAACACATTGCACAAAATCAAATAAGAAATTCGTTACAGACGCACTTAATTTCAAACAGGATTTACGAGGTTGACACACATTTAACGTCAGCTATTTACCTCTCCCTTCCACACTCTGTCTCTCTCTCTCTCTCTCTTGTCTGTTGCGCCTGCGCACAGCGGAAACTGTGAAAAGCGCAAATCGCTTGTGACGAAACGAACAAATTTTGAACGCTCGACTGCGACGCAAAAGATGCCAAGTGCTAATGAAATGTCCTTTGAACTCGGACTCGGCCTCGGCTCACGCAACCAAATCCCCCGAAGGCAGCTGCCCGGCCTAAAGGCATCTTTTTGTTGTTTTTCTTTTTGTTTGTCTGTCTGTGTTGCAAGTTGTTCGCTCGATTGCATTTTGTAATTTGTTGCATGCAATGCGTTGCAATTTGCCGGCCTCGGCCTACCCAGAGCTCAACTCAAGTGCAATCTATGGCATTAATATTCAATTTTCTGAGTGTACTTAGCTGCTGCTTAGATACGTCGTTTCGGCTGCATCTGCCCCAATTAGTTGCAATTGTTGCAATTCGCCACGGGCTCAAGTGCCAGCAAAGCCAACAACAACAACAACAACTACAACAACAACAACAGGCAGCTGCCTTCTACTTCTTGTTTTGGCTATTGGCTCAATTATACATATGCTACAATGTTGCATGCAACATGATAAATTAGTTGCATAAGTAATGTAATCAACTTGTGAGTCAATATATCTGAGAGTACCTGAATATGTGTGCTTCAATCAGTTTTGGGAATAACACAATTTAAATTTACTAAAAACAAAGTTTCTTTAAAGATATCAATAAAAAAAAGTCAGAGATAACTAAAAATAAATAAATTAATAAATTAAAATAAAATAAATAAATAAATAAGTAAATAACTAAATAAATAAATATATAAATAAATAAATATATATATAATAAAGAAATAAATAAAGAAATATAAATAAATAAATAAATATATTTATAAATATTTAAATAAATATATAATGAAATAAATAAATAATTAAAAAATAATATTTAAATAAATATAATATAATATAATATATATGTATAAATCAATAAATATTTCTTTCCGTAAAGTAATTGCCTTTTTTAAATATCTCTTCTTGAACTCTGTGCTAATTAACTAAATGCATTTTCAGCTACCTGTCTCTCTCTCTCTCTCTCTCTCTCTCTCTCTTTTACGCTCGCCTTTGGCCATTGCACCTTTACTGGCCACGCTTATTAACAGCAGTCTGCTCTGGGCCGAGATTATTTTTCTTTTTTGTTAGCCTGCTTTATGAAACACGTGACATTTGTCTAGCTGGCAGCGCGTTAGCCACGCTTTTTGTTGCCCAAGGATAATGGGCCACCACCAGGTGGGTGTGTGCTTAATGCCCCCGGCCCGCTTCCTGTCATAATTTGCTGTGACGAAAGGCGCGTGCAGCCCAAGAACAAGAACAAGAACAGAAGAAGCTGAACCCGAAGCTGGACACACGTACCGCGATTAGGCACGCATGCCACGAGAAGGAGCCGGACGGGGACAAGGACGAGGCAACGAGCCCTGCCGGAGGTGCCTAGTTAGTAACTGGCTGGCAAACTGTCAACTGCTTGGCCAACTGATTCGCCACGCTCGACACTCGTCGCAATCAACTTGGCCTGCTGCAGTTGCTGCCTCCTTAATGTCCAGTCATAAAATGCAATTTCAAGGCTGCTGCTGCTGTTTCGGTAGTTGCTGCTGTTGCTGCTGCACATCCTTTTGTTTGCGCTAGTTCATGGAAACTCATTATGCAGCAGCCTCATACGTTGCAAATATTTTGGTTCAAGCTGTGTTAAATTTCCCTCAGTTTGCCAGTTTTTGGCTCGTGCTGTGAACAGCATTCAATTTGCTGCTGTTGCAACTCCCGTTTTTGCTTCTGGTACGCCTTTGTTTATCAATTAAAGGCAACTAACTGTTGTTTACGCATCTTGCGGTTTTGGCTCAGGTGAAAACCAGCTGCCTGTCTGTCAAAAAACAAAACATAAAAACAAAAGCACATTTTAAGGATATTCCCCAGCTGCTCAGCCTGACATAAAACCCTTCACAGCTGTTGGTCTAAACAACATTAGCCAAATTCAGCATAAATATATATTGACACTATGTGCTATATATAAGAAAGTGTTCGAATATATCTTGAAATAGCTATGTCTGTATAAATATAATTAAAAATGTACTCAGCATTTTAAAATTGCTTTAAAACAGCCAAAAATTCAATTTATATTATCTAAAATTGGAGTAAACCATTTTAAATATATAAAATATATTTTTATTTTTATTTATTAATTGTTACTTATATTTTTTTTTAATTATAGAACATTTACTCTTTAGCTAACGTTTGTACAATTTAAAGTTAGGATTTTTAATGTTCTTAAGACATAAATATAATTTATATATTTTAATTCTCTAATATCCCAAATATATGTATTTTGCAGACACAACTTTTCTTGGTGATTTAAAATCATTTACCTCAAGGCAATATGTCTATGTGCCAACAATATATGCTAAGTTTATATATTAACTAAATAAACAATTACAAAAAATTGTATTTAAAAAATATTTTTCTTAGCAACTTCAAATAATATGAATTGGAATCAGTTTTATTTATAGCTTAAACATATTAAATATTTCTTATAGAATTCTTACTAAAATGCTGTTGTTTCCTGGCAAGCTGTTTTCAAGCCTTAGCCACGCGTATAATTTTCCTTTTTTCCACAGTTTACTGTTATCATTTTTATTAATTACGAAAAGGGCCTAATTGCGCACAAAGCGTGCAAGGCAAAGGTCTGTTTGGCCGAAAGCGGGATTTAGGCCGGGAGCCTTTGGACCCTTTACCACATTGACGCGTTCACACCTTGCGCCAGCAAAGAAAAAAGGGGGCAGCTGAGGCAGAAACAAGTTTCTTCACATTTAATATATACGTATATATAAATTTTTATTTTTATATTAATATAAAAACTGCGGCTATTTAAGCGATGCACGCCCCGAAAAAAAAAGAAGTGAAACAAGTGCAACCAGCTTGTTGCACGAGCAGCTGGCGAAGAGAAGAAAACAGATTAAGGTCTCTGCTCTTAAATGCTCTTTAATTCCAGCTGCAATGTGGCGAATGTTATCATTCATAATTTTATACGCTTGTGATTTTTATTGCCATGAAATTGCCAATAATTACGAGCAAACGAGCCGCAGATCCTTGCAGCGATTCTGCGCTCATTATGCGACAGCCTTTTGCCATTTGCCTTTAAGCCAAGAATTTGTTGTTTTCAAAGTGGAAAAGAAGATTTGAACTTTATTGCAACTTTAATTTGGCTCCGAAACGAAGCAAGTTTGTCGCCGTCTTTTGGGGCTTGAATCAGACTTAAACTCAGTCTGAGACTGAGACTGAGTCTCTGATTCAGATTCTGATTCTGATTCAGTTTCTGATTCTGTTTTTTGCCGTTGGCTTTGGCTTTGGCGTTGGCTTCGTTTCGCTGTGTTTGGCACAAATTGGCTTAAGCCCGCACAAAACGTTTTGTCATCAGACTATGGCAAAAACTTTTCCGGCGCTGCTTTTCCGCGCTTTTGTCACAACTTTTGCCAGCGCACGCTTCGTTTTCCACTTTTCCCCCACTCCTTTCTCTCTGTGTATTTGTGTGTGTGTGTGTGTGTGCGTAATTGCATTGCATGTTGCGCTGCATTAAACATTTCATAATTTTATTTGGTTGCCTTTGTCATTGGCTTACGTTTGTTATTTGGCAGTTTTCCACAAAAGTTTTTCATCATTCGCGTGTTTTCATAAGCTGCCCAAAAAAATGAAAAGGCAGCTTAAAAATCATTTTTTTCTGCCTTTTTTGTGTGCTTTGAGCTCGTTGTTAAAGGTTTTTAAATTAATGAGGTGCTGTTATATTTAATAAAAATTATTATATGCAGGTGATTTTAATAATATTTAAAAATTATATTTAAATTAAAATCATTTCTTTATTCATTTACAAATCATTTTTAAAATAAATAAAATTTAAAGAAATGTTATAAATTGCAGTTAACTTCACAGAAGCCCTAAAAATGATATCTTAGTATACTTCAAGCATTCTTTGTAAGCTTTAAGAAATGCTTTCAAAAACTTCTTCGGTCCGCTTTCTTCTGGCCGCCACTTGAAAAAACCAACGTGGGAAAGAAAATAACACTCAATAGTTGCAATATCTATGCGATTGTTCTGGCTGTCAAAATATTGAACTGAAGTGAATCTCGTTTCAAATGTGCCGCCGTTCGCCTCTCGACTTCGACTCGGTAGCAAATTCGCAAACTCATTGCGGCGCACTTACAAGATAAAAAAGAAAACGGCCAAAAGAGTAAAAAGATGTTTGAGCTGAGATGAAACAGAAACCGAAAATAGTTTAAGAAGAAAAGCAAACACCGCTAAGAGAATACAGAACTTCCCACCTTTATTAACTAATTTGCTAGGGTCGAACAATGTGACCAACAACTGTTAATGTCTTCTAATTGCTGCACACACAAAAAAAAAGAGAAGGAAAAATTGCCACACACACAGTGAGGATTGTTTGGGGCTGCCGTAATAAGATTTCCGAACTTTCAATAGACAAAAAACTTGTCAACGTCATCGTTTATGGCTCTTTGCGTGTGGCAACCAAAATTCGACCGCCTCCGCCAAATCCCCTGGAACCACTATTGGGTTCGGTTCGGTTCGATGCCATTGGACAATGGAATGCGGCATCTTGGGAAAAATGTCGCACACGTCGTTGTCGTTCTCGTTCTCGATGTCGTTGTCATTGTCATTGTAATAGAGATTCTCAGGCTCATTCTTCAACTCATTGTGTTTGTCACCTGAGCATTGCATTGCTTGCTCCTGTGTGTCCAAATGTCCTGCTCCTGGCGCTGCCTTTTGATGCTCACTGTGTTTGGTTGCCGCTCGATTTGCTTTCATTCGTCGCTCATTTGGCTGCACTTGCTGCGCATCCCTAAAGTGTTTTGCCAGCAACAAATTCAGGTGGGTCTACATCTTCTTCTTCTTCTTCTACTAAAATTGTTTGAAGCCGCCCGCCCAACGACGCTTTAAGGCTGGCACAAATTTCATTTTGCCACTGATTTTCTGTATATGTGTGTGTGTTGGGGCTGGGAATCGTTGCAGCTCAGAAAACATTGCATTTTGGGGCATCGACTTTGCATACACTTAAAATGCAGTGTGCTCAGCTCAGTTCGAGCTCCTGACCGCTAACGTTGATGGTCGCCTACGGACCACGCACAGTGGCACCAAAACAATATTTTTGATGCTACTTATAAAACTTTTCTCTAACTAAATAAAGTCAACTCTGCACTTATTTATACACACACATTTTATTGTTGCTTTTGTCATGCTTAGAAATTTGTTTTTGTCCCACTGTGCACACGCACTTTGTGCCAGTGATGCTGTTTTGCATGATTGACTGTTTGACATAATGAAACGCATGCAGAAACAACCCGGCGAGGAGCAGCCAAGCAGCAGCCCGGCAAGTAACCAGATTTTCGGATGCCTCTGCCCATGTCCAGAGTTCCACCCACTCAGTAATCATTGTTGTTGTTGTTGTTGTTGTTGCTGTTCGTACTAATCAAGTGCAATGCTGTTGGGATGGGGGAAGGGGGAGGGGAAGGTGAATTCTGTCATTCAGCTAGCTGCAGTATTGTGGTTTTTGCCAGCTGATTTTCTTTTATCAACGTTGAAACAGAGGGCCAAGTCCATGATTGCAAACGTTGCCCGTTGTTGCCCATTGTTGGTCTTCTAATCAGTCAGTGCACAGAAAGTTGGTCAGCACTCGGTTTGCGGGTAAAGGGCTAATGAAAATGAAAATCTATGTCAATGTGCATTGTTTGCATAATTGAACAGAACTTGAACTTATATTGAGTTTGGAAAATATTCGAAATTGAAGTTTTTCCTATTTCTTTTGTTTAGCTAGACAAATTAACTGGGTGGGCTGTTAATTGCTGGTCAGGTGTAGGCAGGCAGGCAGCCGTGTTCCGAGCTCTTGGCTAACACTTCAAAGAGCATATGACAAGCATATTTGTTTTAGTTTTTTTTTTGTCTTTCTTCGGTTTTTTTTTCTGTCACTTCAAACGTTCGCGAGCGCGTGTGTGTGTGGGCTCAAAAAGCCAGTTCCAGTTCCAGTTCCAGTTCGAGAGACGAGCCATTAAAAACAAACGCCCACCGTTTGTCAGCTTGTCTTGAGTTCTCCGCCTGACATGCATTTTACTAGTTGAATTTTTAGCTGACACTGAAGTGATGAAAGTGTTTCACAATCAACCCAGACACACACACACAAGGCGAGGCGGCAGCATTAAAGCTGGCCGGTAGTCGGGCATGCTCGACTGCAAGTTGCCCTGGCCACAAATAAATTAAATTTTTAACCATAATTTTCTTTGCCTTTATTTAAAATATTCTACGAAGAGAATTAGTTGAAATATTTTTTAATAATTTTAATAAAAAATAAAATACTTATTGATTTAATAATTTAATTATGCTATATTAAGATAAGCCTAATTTGTTCCTTAGGCCTACAAACGCTTGCTTTATTTAAATCCAAAATGCCCATGCTAGCCTGCTCTTTACAGGGTATAAAAAGAGACTGACAAGACACCCACACACAACAGGACGCCGTCGTGTCTCAGCGCACAAAGAGAGAGCGAGGCAGAGAGAGTGTGTGTGTGTGTGAGGGAGAGAGAGCGAACTTAAAAGTATCCCTTAGCACATACCCTATTCTTTGTCTCAAGCCGGGCGCGTCACTAATTTGTGTCACATTTTTTTGTCGGCTCGCATTTGCCACACTTGTTACACGGTTCACACGCCGCTGCCCCTTCCACATCTTCCGGCCTTTCTTATTCTAGTCTTTCCATCTTTTTGTGTTCTGTTTTTGGCAATGATTTTTGCGGTAGGTCGAAATCATCGATCGAGTGGCTCAGTCATTCATCAGTGCCGACTGCCGACGATGCCGACTAGCAGCACTAATTGCCGATTCGTTACAAAAATGTGCGACTTTTAACATTTGTCTATCCGAGCATCCAGCGGCGGCAGCCACTCTCTGAAGATCTTCGTCTCTCTGTGTGGGCGACCTGAGAGGGACCACATACATCCAATAATCCCTACTGTAAGTTCCTGCTGGGGCATACAATGCTCTAAAACTCTCAGCACGTTGCGCATATGCAAAAAAAATGCACAAAGTTCACTTTTACTCGAAGAAAACTCTTGCGGTTAATCAAAGAATTTTTCTAGTTTTTAGTTTAAAGTGTTTGTTTTTTGTTGGGTGGTCTGTAAGAAGAAGATTTCCACAACAAAAATGTTGCAGTATTTTTATTTTTTCATTGTTATGCACATTTTTTTAATTAACTATTTTATTTAGAATTTAGTTTAAGTGTTTAAAATGTTTGAAGTCAAAGTTTCTTCACATTTTAAATTTTTTAAAATTTATTATATATTTCTTCTTTTCTATTTTATAAATATATTTGTAACTAACTATTTTAATAATTATCCTCTCTAAGTTAGTTTAATTAATTATTTAATTTAATTTTATTTACATTTATATATTATCCAGTTTATAAATATGTATATTATTCAAACGTTAAATAATTGTGTTTATTTATCCATATAATTTTTATTTTTTATATAAGTAACTATTTGATTTTTGTTTAGTTTTCAAATTGAGTTTGAATTTGTTGCAACTTCTTTTGTTTTTTGTCCAGATGAGCTACTTTGATTCATGGTCATGTTAACTAATCACCCATCGTTAGCTGGAAAGTCACACCGAATCAGAGCTGAGTTACTGCAGTGCAGCAGCAACTCCCAGTTGCAGCAGCTTAATGCGCTTTGCTGCTGCTGCTGCTGCTGCTGCTGCTCGGGTTTCACCCACTCGATTGGCGCAATTTAATGTGCGTCTTTGAACGCTTTTGGCCATGATTTGGCGTACGCCATTTAATCAGAGATATCAGCAACACCTGCCGCAGTTGCCGTCGTTGCTGCAGTTGCAACTTGCATTTGTTGCAGCTCCTGCCGCGCCAATAAACAGATAAAGAAGCACTCGATGCGAGCACTTCCTGTTTGCGAAGGTTTTCTAGTAGCCAGTTGCAGTTGGCAGTTGGCAGTTGGCGGCTTATTGGCCTTGACTTGCTGGCTTGCTGGGTTGCATGCAATGCGGCTTAAATCAAAATCGAAGTCGAACGCTGCTGGCACCAAAAATTAATTAAGTTGACTTCTGGCATTGGCAATGGGCAAGCGGAAGTTGTTTGTTTTCTTCGTTTTCCGTTGCGCTTTTCCCCAAGTGTGTGGAAATTATGAATGGGACTGTGCCCCCGTCGGACGCACATGTTGCAAGCAATAAAATATTTTGCACATAATTGATGAATTCTTTGTTGCAACGTGATAAATGAACTGTGTTGTTGCAACTGTGTGCGGTCGCAGCGAAGCTTATCACTGCCGATCCCCCAACAAAATGCTCAGCTAATCAGTCACACACACACACCCTTACACACACACACTTACACACCTTAAATGCAATCACTTTTGGTATGCAGCTCAATAATAATGCTGAAATGTCAACCGTCAACGAGTTTCGTATCAGTTACCAACAACAATAATAATAACAAAAGGAAAATAAAAAAAAAACTAAACTGTCACCGACAATTGGGCACAATTTTGACAGACAGTTGAAATTGATTGTGGAAAAACGCTTAGCTTTAGATTACAACACATTAACACAGCCAAATAATCTAGGGGCTTGGCCCCCAAAGAACTCAACTTGCGTCTTGGCCAACAACAATTGTTGGATTGCAGTTCATGACGGGGCTTAAAAAGAGTCAAATCTACAGATTTCAATTAAAAAAATGTATAAAAAGAAAACAAGCTGGAAATGTCCTTAAAATCTACATAGTTATACCCTTAAGTTAACTACTATATAGACCAAGTTTAAAGAGTTGCCTCCCCCCACTTTTTATATGGCTGTATTTGATATCGTAAATCAAATCGCACTCGATTCCCCCCACAAAGTGCTTTCGCTTGTTGCTCGTCGATCTTATCGGTTGAGCTGGATTGGGTTTTGTAGTTTGATGTCTTTTGGGCCGCAATTCATTCACGAAAAAAAAAGTAAAACTTGTAATAAAAAATTAAAATCAAATTCGATTTTTATGATGGACGCGACGCGTTGAGGCCACAAAAAATTGCAGCCACAACTTTGTTGGAACGTTAAATGATTTTTAAGGCCATCATTAACATTATCAGTTGGACGTAATATGGGCAGAGTCACCAGATAAAAAAACACAAGACCCAAACACAAACTGGGGAGGTCGACAAACACTTTTTTTTTTGTTAGTAAACTTTCCTTTGACGCCCCAGCGCGTATCTCAGTTTGTTTGTTTGTTTTCTTTTTTATGGCAACGAATTAAACGCGATTTGTGGCCTGTTGTTGTTTAATTAAAAGTAAAACCAGGTTAAGTATTAAGCAAAAGCGCAGCGTGAGCCGCTTGAAAGGGCCTGGCCAAAATCTCTGCGACTGCGACTGCCATTAAAATCGCGTAAATCTCAGGCCTACATAGGGCCAGGCTAGACCAGGCCATCAAATAAAAGTTCATTAGTTGCGCATAAAACAAAAAAAAAACAAAAACAAACATATTAAAGTGTTGCTTAATTTGTAACTAGAGTTTAGCTGCGTTCCACAGAATGCAAATTGCCTCGTTTGAAGCAAACTCGAGCTCAGTTCTCTTTGGGCCTGGCCCAAACAGCGAGCAACATTTGGCAAACTATTTTGCGCCCGGGCCGCAGCAGCTGCTGCCAATGCAATGCCAAAAAATTATGCTCGCTGCCAGTTGGCCAACAGCAAAAAGACTCGTCTCGCTCTTTTTGGCCAAATCCAATTTGAAATGCGTGTCACCCTCGCCCAGGTCTGGAACGAAATTGCCAGCAGGACAAATGCTGAGCGTGAAAATCCTTTTGGGGCACAAACGCACACTAACACACAGCTCAGGTGTGCGTGAGTTTGAAAATATTTGAAGTGTGAAAATTGCTTATGTCTAGGAAATAATTCGCATCTGCCAAACGTGTGTCCAAAGCGAGAATCAAAAGACTGAAAAAACCTCAACAATTAAATGAATTCCTATACAAATTTTGTCTTTCCTAATGGGATTAGCACAGACAGATATTAAAGGTGCAATAGAGGTAGAAATCTTATGGGAAGCATTCAGTTTGTTTAATTATAAAAATATATTTTACAAATATTTAAAAAGTTGAAGTTCACTTTTTGTGCGAATTTTCTTCAAGGCCTCATTTAATAAATAAATTTTATTGTGAATGCGCGTTTTGTGTACATAAAAATAGGTCACGAATTTGCGCAAATTATTATGTTTATTATTATTATTATAACTATTATAAAAGTCAGGGTAAGCGGCAATGATGCGGACCACACCTCGACCACGTTTTGACGAATTGTTATGGCTCAAAAGCACAAAAAACAAGCGAAATAATATAACAAAAAAATAATATAAAGAAAGAGAAAAAGTGATTTAACAAAGCGCTGAAAATGTATTAAAGTATTAATAATTCACACAGAGCGAATGTTAATGAATACACCCCGTTGCGTTAATGAGTCAAAGCGCTGAAATTATTTGCATTCACTTTTCGGCACTCAATGAATCTGAATGGAATTCACACGAAAGTTTATAAATCAGCACAAAACTGCGCGTTCAATAAAAACAAATTATTAATTTTCATGTGCAGCTGCAAGCGACACAAAAAAACAAAATAAAACAAATGCAATGAATGCAAAAAAAAAAATAAAAAAGGAAGAACTGCAAAACAAATCCATTAAAATTAAGCTGAAATTAATTGCACGCAAAGTAAAATAAATAAAACTAAAACCAAAAACTAAACGGGTTGAGGTTTTTTTTTTAAAATGATTTTAATATTTGTAAAATGCTGGCAACTAATTGAAAATGGAAAATTCAGATTGAAGACCCCATTTTACCTATATTTGTGTGCGTGTGTGGAAATTGGTTCAGCGGTGCAATTGGCCAAGTGGAAAACTGGTTAACGTTGCAATGAAAAAGAAACTGTTGCAAAAAAATATATTATATTTTATGCAGAGTATAGATTGCAAAGTTAATTAACAGCCAACTTTATGAAAAAGCTAAATAAATATTTTTTCGACTTTCGTGCTCACAAAATAATAATTGAGCAATCAGAACTTGTTTTTAGGTTTTACAATTTATTAGTTATGCAATAATATTATTAGCCCAAATTCGATTACAAATATATTTTAAATGGAGAAAAGCAAATAAGAGCAAAAATAAAATAAACAAAATATAAACTTTTTCAACATTTATTTATTTACTTAAAATGTGTTTACCAAAGTAATTGCTTTTTATATTTATATAAAATCAAGATTTGAGTCAATATGAAAAACAGATTTGACAAATAAATGAAAATTTAAAAGGTTTAGTAAAACAAAAGCTTCAATTAAGATTCCGAGCGATAAATTCAAATAGAAAACAAAAATGTTTAATAAATATAATTAATCTATTTAAGCCCTGAGCGAATTATGCAATATAAATAACTATAAAATAGCCGCAAGCAAAAAAATACTTAAATTCCCCAAAAAATTATATATATCATAATTTAATAGCTGTTTATTATTTATGCTCTAAGCCACATATTTGTGAAATAATTGTAAGCACAATTCATTCATATTTGCAGTTTATTTGGTTCGATCTGCCAATTCAGATAACAAGCTCCATTTAATATGCATTGGAAGTCTGTTGTATTGGGAAATATATAAAAAAAAAACGCCTGCAATCTGGCCAGATGCAAAACACAACAACAACAACAACAGAAACTCAATTTTGTGTGGCATAATTTCCTGTTGGGCAAAAACGCAAAATTTACGAGCACACAATTGTGTGAGGCCAAATAACCAAATAGCACAGATACCGCAACAACAACAAAAAATCGTAAAAATCGTAAAAACATGATCAATTATAGTGCGAAATGCGAGAAATATTGCCGGCCTAAACAAATAGAGTTAAGGGGCAGATTAGGGGGAACTGCAGCAGAGAATCCGTTGGTTGGTTTGCATTTGTTTAGATTTGAAATAGCGGGCGCGGCTCATGCGAGTAATTCATTTATGCCATTGCCTGTGCTGCGGTTTCTGCCCATTTGCCCGGCTGATTAATCGCGGCTAGTTACGAGCGGCAATTGCAAAATTAGCCATAGATAGCGCACGAAAACGGGTATCGCAAATAAAAAAAAAAACACACATAGAAAACTTGGCCAACTCGAGCAGCCAGTTGCCAAAGCTTTCAACACCTACGTGAGCCAGTCCATGTGAAACAATTATGCAAATGTGTCTTGTGTAAAACAATGCAGAGAAATCATTGCGACTGGCAAATTAATTACTTAAAACTGCAATATGTTTGTGTAAGCCAACAACAATAACACGAAGACGCAGGGCGGATGGAGGGGGGAGGGGGGAAGACACGTGGGTGGGGCAAGATTCTGTCACGCTAATGAGACAATTGCAATTGCTGTTGCACACACACACACACACACAGAAGTTTGTGCTGTCATTAAGATGCAGCTTAGTTGTCACAGTTACGTGCCACACGCCCCACGCTGCTCTCTATGCACTTCCTGGCGGGCGCAACATGTGGCATTGCTACTTACAACTTGCAACATGTTGACGTGAGCGCTAACTGACCCAATTCTCAGCAATAGCATTGTCATCGCTTGTGGTAATGCGACATAAGGTGCAGGCAATTACACTGTGCAACACAACAAGCCAGCAGATAAGATGATAAGCTCCAGAGGATGCTGGAAAGCATTTGTTTAAAGTTAAATTCTATTTTAAAGTGCTTAAAAAGGGTTTACAAAAATTTAATTTAATTATTCCAAAAATTAATTCTATTAAACTAAAAAGAATAATTAATTTATTTCATATATATTAATAAGTTATATAAAATAGAAAATAAAAAATATAATAATACGATATGTTACATTTAAAATATTATATAAATATTATACAGTAAATTCATCTGAAGAATCTCTTTCCTAATTAATATATAAGAATACTTTAATTTATTTTTTTATTTTATAAATCTTTTAATTTGATTGGATCAAAAACTGTGTTAGGCAGTGTTAATACAAGCTTGATTATATAGTAGAAATGACTGTCGGGCTGCCTGTTTTGTCTATCTGTGCTACGTTTGCATCTTAATTTGTTAAATGTCTTGCTGCGAAAGTGTTGTTGCTGCTGTTGTAACTGTTATTGAGTTGCCACATTGCCTGACTGTCTGTCTGTTGGTCTGTTGGTCTGTCTGTCTGTCTGGCTTAGTTAGCCAACTGTCATCATTATTTTGCCAATATGCATTTAGCGTTTTTTATGAACATGTGCGTGCTGCCGAGTTTCAAGGCATCGATTTTCCGCAGCGAACTAATCGACATCTCATATTGTTGCTGTTGCTGCTGCTGCATGTGGCACGCAATTGTTATTGTCTGTGGCATATCCTTGGTTATTGAACTTGCGTTGAGTGTTGAACGTTTCGTGACAGTCGTCGTCGTTGCTCATAGTCAAAGTCGTCATCATCAATGCTTGTTTATATTTCGTAGACATTCTTCCGTTTTGGTCAGCAATTGACGTCTTTATTTTATTTTGGTTTTGTGGCTGCTGCTCCAGCGTCAAGTTGCCTTAACACTTGAGATGAAAAACTTCATCACAACAACTTGAGCCTGAGACTGAAGCTGAGACTGAGACTGAGGTTGCGGCTGCAGTCGTCACAGAAATCAACTTTAACTTCCAACTTGCCACTTCGTGTGTCTCTGTGTGTGTGTGCGTGCGTCTGCCACTTGACGGCGTCTCGGGGCATCCATTTGGGTTTTTGGTTACTTCCCATTAATTGCAATTGCGTGTCCAAAGCTTCGACCATTGTTTGTTTGTCTTTTGTTATTCTTTTTTTTATATATATATTTTCTGTCTCTAAGTTGCTATGCTGCCAATAATGCATTTTTGGCCTACGCTGTGTAAATAAACATTGATCTTGAAAAATTATATTTACCCAACTCATCAGCAACGTCATCAGGCGACGCATCAGTCAATGTTTTCTTTGCTGATTGCTTTGTATGAAAGCAGCACAAAAGTGTATTCAAGTCTCGGTCTTTATTTTGTTTTTTTGCAAGGTGTTGATATTTGCTTATTAAACACGAGACTCTTCTTAACATTTTTTTTTATGAGTGAGCTTTGTGTAAACAAGGCGTATGCTTAATGAGCCCAATCACGTTAATTTCTTGGGTAAATATTGGAGATGGCAGCCCGTGCGTTAAGCCCGTCACCTTGGACTGCATCAAGGGACGACTGCATTGTGCTGATGACAGGTGCTTGGAGCCAAACAAAAGGATAATGAACTGATCATATACATATAAATATATACATACTAAACCTTGCATGACTAGGCAAATCGAAAGGTTATAAATAAATTTGTGTATTTTAAAAATAATTGCAGAACAAAATTCATTTTTGAAAGTCATAAAATGATTATTGATGATTTTTGTTTAAATAGAATTTATTGAAACAGCTTGTAAAATATTTTAAAAATGTTTTGAAATATGTATTTAGCTTTAATTGAATTATAACAGATTTTTATATTTTATTTAATAAAAATGTAATGCGTTAAGGCAACTTTTCAATTAATTTAAAGAATTTCTTCACCTTTTTTTTGACTTGTAAAAATTCCTTTAGCTCTCGTCGAAAGCATTTTGCAATAAAGCAGCTCTATGAAATTTGATAGCCAAAAATTTCACACATAAATGGCCACAACGAAGTGAAATTCGTTCCAAGGGCGTTGCGGCCAAAACAGTTTTGTCTTGCAATTCAAAACCCAGTGACTAACTAACCAGCAACAGCAACATTAGTTGCTGCAACATTGATTTTGTCTATCGGCAACAGCAAAGAAGAACAAGAGCCAAGCCAGAATGCGGCAAGTTTAATTTTACGATACTCTGCTAAAGCCAAAGCACGTGAGCGAACAACAGACACCCCCAAGAATATAACCTGCAACTTGTTGCACCTCCACAACAACAACAATAACAACAATAAAGTGGAGACGTTGCCATTGAAGTGGAAAAATCACTTCCGCGTATGTGACCAAAGCAAAGTCAAAAGAATATTTTTGTCTATTTTTTTCTGGAGAAATTTGTGTAGCCAACGTTTTTTATTTTTTTTGCACACCAGCAAAGCGAAGAGTAGAAAAATTTAATGCGAATTTAAAATGTTGTCGATGATAATCTATTAATTATAGCGTTGAGCTAACGGCAGCCCAAAAGGTGTTGACTGCTGTGGCAGCCACAAGCTGCAGTTGCAACTCGAGTTTTTCGTTTTTTTTTGGCAAACTTCGGGCACACGCAGCAATTGACAGCATTCTAGTTATGCAATTTTAAAAATATTAAAGGGTATTTGTTCAGTAAAAAGCATGTTGGCTAAAAGAGGAAACTTAACAAGTGAGAGAAATGTTTGAAGACAGAAGTTAATAGTTAAAAATTAAAACTTTATTTTAATATTATTATTACTGATTTTAATATAATTTGAGTTTTCTTTGCATTCGTTTAATTCAAAGTCTAGAGCATCTAAAATCTTCGGTGTTAAAAACTTGGCCTGTTTTTCTTGTTTCTAACTGTTTAGAGTAACGCCCCTCAGCAACACCTAGACCAGCACAACGGCAACAGCAACAGCTAGGCCAACGGCAACAGCAACAGCAACATCATCAGCAACACCCCGGCAACAACTTGTCTAGCAACATGGCCAAGCAAATTAAGTTGGCACTCTTTAATAAGATGATGATGGTTCGGCTTTGATATATCAGCGCATCGCGGCGACTACGTCTGTTGGCCGTGTCTGAGTCTGAGGCTGAGTCTGAGTCTGAGCCTGGCCAGCGTGCCGGGGCGTTGCAGAAACTTCAAACTCTCTGTACAACAGGCCACAAAAAGGTGTCGTGCGCGTTGCTGTTGCTGCTGCTGTTGTTGTTGTTGTTGTTGTTGCTGTTGTTGCTGCGGTGTGGCGAACGGCATTGACAGATTGCAACTGAGCGTGAAAATAGTTCCCATGTCTGGGCTAGTTGGGTATTTTCCTTAGTTTTACTGCTGCTGCTGCTGCTGCAGCTTCTAATGCGCGTTGCTTACTTGCCGTTATTGCTGCTGACCAGCAACAGTTGCTGTTGTTGCCTGGCAGTCATTATATGGAATTTTTGGATATATCATCTTTTGGCTCTGACTGACTGGCTTACATGCAACACGAAGCGCCCCTTCAACCCCGTTCCGACTCCTTTCTTCTTCCTGCTGCTGCTGCTGCTGCTGGCGGCGGTTAATTTTTGCTTCTTGGTGGACACGTCTGCCAAAAGTTTCGTTTTATTCTGTTTCGGCAACAGCAACAGCAACAACAGCAAAAGTACTTTTGCTATCATTGCAATTTATCACGGAACGTCGGCGCGGCGATCCTTTTTGCCAGAGTTGCCGCCGCGCCGCATCTTCGGTGTGTGTGATAGAAGTGTGCGTACGTGTTGCTGATGCGACGCTGCTGATGTTGCTGCCGTCGTCGTAGTCGCCGCGGCGACTCTCGCCGCTAACAAGCTTTGCCCACTAATCATAAAAATTATGAGGTCGTTGCCGTTGCCCGTCGTTGCCCGTTCCAAGCGCATTTGACACATTTTCAAAGCATTTTTTTTTTCTGTTTTTTTGTTTTGAGCTATGCTAAAAATAATTGCGAAAATCAATTACGCTTATCAGTCAGTCGAAAGGGTCAAGCAAACATATATAAAGGCAACTTGTGTTGCCTTGGATATATTTAACGTGGAATAGATACACACACAAACACACACGCACACTCATTTATTGAGTATAATACAACCTTTAGTCGAGTCGAGCAAAGACAGTTAAGAATGAAGCTGAAGAACAGTGGGTTGGCTTTGATCTTAAATTATAAGTCATTAAATAAACTACAAAAACAAATTAAAAAATATTTATCCATACTACAGTTAATAACATTTAAATTAAATACAATATTTCTATAACTTAAAAATAAATATTATAAATAGAATTGAGAAAAAATATTAAAAAAAAACATCTTTTACTATTTTTTGGATTTAATTTAAATCTTAAAACATCTTGCTGACTGCTCAAGTTAAAACCAAAAACTTAAATTATAAATAAAATAAAATAAATGCAAGATAGGGTGTTTTAAAGAATTATATGTTAAGATAAGAATAAACTGATTTGAATTGGAAACTAAAGTGATTTTAAGCATTTGTTTTAAGTATAGCTTAAATAAAGCAATTGAGAATACAATCAGTACAAAAATGCTTTCAGATTTAATTTAAAAAAAAACCCCTTTCAATTTGGTTTATATACTTTGGTTCTATGTCCACCGATTTGATGTCACTGTGCGCATTGATAATTTATGCTTCGCATCAGTTACCATACTTTATACGCGCCCAGATAGTGCACTCATTCGCATACTCATTTGGAGATTGTGAGTGTGTGCGTTCTGGTCGCGAAACTTAACTCGATTTCATTTCCTTATCATTATCACCTTGGCCCCGAACACGGACGCGGCGACCACTCCTCGGGCTGGGCTCTGGCTGGCGTTGCACTTGGCTTATCTCTCGTTGGCCTTAACGTAATTCAACATTTAATCTTGTCTCGGCTCTTAAGTGTCTGCCACAATTTACGCGCTGAACCCGATGGCTCTTATCCCCCGAAAGGCACCGAGCTGGCTTCCCAAGGTTGGGGCTACACTTGATTTGTGTTCGTTCTGGCCAAGCAGCAACTAAAGAAGGTTTCTTTTTCTTTTTTTTTTTTTTTGGTTGCTTTAAATCGGAAAGTGTGCAAAATGGCTGCTAGTTTTACACTTGTTGCACTTGCCGCTGCAACAGGTAGGCGTTAGAAAAGGGCACGCGCCATTGCCTGATTTATGAGCCCGATCAATGGCGTGTCCTTGGCCCGTTGCTGTCAGTTCCGGCTAAGTCAAAACGTCAGCATGACAAATTCTTAGAGCCTTTTTGGCTCATTTACGCGTCGCGACACACGCTGCATGCTGCACGCTGCACGTTGCAAGTTGCACGCTGCCCGCTGGGCGGTCTCGTGCCTTTTTTTTTGGACAGACAATGAATTCAAGGTCGATTTGAAAAGTTGTTGCCACCTACTCTGAAGTGAATTCCCCCTCCCCCCCTTCAAAAACTGAAGTTGCACTTTGCATATGGCATTGAAATTTATGACACTTTCATCAAAGCAGCGTGAAGCGCCAACAGCTGATCATCATCACCATAATCATGATCATGATCATCATTTGCCTCAAGGCCCACGCAACAGCAGCGGCAGCTACAAAATTAGTTTTGACTTGGCGGCAAATGTTTACACATGGATCTTTGGGTGGGTGTTGCACACATCTTTTTAAAAGGGGCAGCATTTGGGGGCATGGGGCAAGGGGGCAGCACACACGCTGCGCGCAAGTTGCTCGACGGCTGCCGCTTGACAATTCCAACCGCCAACAATGACGCAGTTGGTGGTGCATTTCTTTCGGCATTTCTTTAAAAATACATTTATGTGATAATTCTCCGTATTCGTTCGTATTGGCTCCAAACGATCCTCAATGAACTTGTAGTCCAGTTTTTCTTGCCGCTGCTGTCGTTGAACTTCTACCGAACTAATTGCAAGCAAACCAAAAAAAAAATGTAACAATACATTGATTGTCGAAACTGATTGAGTTTTAGATACCCTATAGAAATATTTTAATTTTGAAGCAAACTTTGAGAATGTATATTTTAAATATATAATAAATTTATATTTTAAGAGAAAATTTGGCTGCTGATATATAATAATAATAATAATAATAATAATAATAATAATAAAACAATAATAATAATAATAATTATAATAATAATAATAACAAGAATAATAATAATAATAATAATAATAATAATAATAATAATAATAATAATAATAATAATAATAATAATAATAA